>JAUMHI010000259.1:1950895-1965690 GCA_032359435.1 Enteromius unitaeniatus | reverse complement strand
GTTCCCAGCATGCTTTGCATATGGATAGATCATGAGAATAAATGTTGAAATTAAATGCTGTTTCATGTGTTTTTAGTTGAAGGCCTTTAATAGGCCTTCAATAAAAGACCTTTTATAGTTTGTTCTTTAGTTATATTTGACATTTAAAAGAGTTTATGTTTATGTTGATTTTTATATTGTTTAAACTCTTTTAAATGTTCAAAATAACTAAACACTTAGGGGCAGTTTCCTGAATAGGGTTTAAGACTAGTCCTAGATTAAAATAAATGTTAAGAGCTGTCTAAACTGAAAAACTTGCACTGAGATATCTTAAAATACATTATTGCAATTGTTTGGTCTTAAAATGCTCACAGATAATGCATTTGTGTAAGACATGTTTCTAAAAATTCTTAATTGTCCTAAATTAGCAAAGGTCTAGTCCTAGCTTAATCTAATTCCTATCCGGGAAACCCGCCCTAAAAGCTTAAACCCTATTGGGCCTTTTCATGTTCATAAAATGCAGAAAACTCAACAAAACTCTGTACAAAGGCACCAGTCTGTACTGCAACAGCAATGGTTGGGTCAACAAGAGTGAATTATGTTCAGGGAACATTCACAGAACATGTCAAATGAAATTGGTTTGATCTCATTGGATTAGCATGAATTTTAGTCATAATAATAAATCAGTTCAAATGAATGCAAATGTGTGTCTTAATTTTATTAAGTTAGATCAACAAGCTATTTTTTTGAGTTTGGTTTCCGGGCTGGAATGCTCATTTTTCAAAGGAGAATAACTGACTGCAGTAATGTTTTTCAAATAAACAAGTACGTTAACTCAGCATGTTTCTTAAATATCTGCAAACATATTATGGTATTTCTATGCTGTAGAGTCAAAATCCTACATACAGCACCTTTAAATAAAATTTCCATCAGTCTCACAAGGACTAATGGTTAACCAATAGCCAAAGAGCATTATTTGGCCAACTCTCACTCTAAATATCCTGTTTCGCTTTTATCTTGCGTAAACTTGGTTGTGAATCAGTAATTGGAGTTGACTTTAAACTGCAGAATGGACAAACACTAAACAGATGGCCTTAAAGTGATGATGCATCAGCAAATATGCACAGCACCATTTAGAGTGTCTCTAGATAATTCTGTCTGAGCTTAATCTCAATATTAAAATGATAAAAATATTGTCCTTTAGTTCAAATCGACTATTTCATCTATTCAATTAATTGTTGTTCTTAAGCTTCAAATCATGCCTTCGCTGACTCCCCCACAATAGGGAGGAGGAAATCTAATCATAGGAGCTCACCGCTTCCGTTTATTAGGCCTGGAGGGGACCCGCTTCTTTGCATATTCATAACGCTGTTCACTATTGTTGTGAGGACTTAAGAGATGAGCTACAGCATATAGCACTGGGAGTACAGCCATGTTCAACAACCCCATAAACAGTGTTCAGAGAAACTGCTAATTACCCACACAATCAGGTCAAGCACAAGTCGTCCGAGCTGAAAACCTCTCACGGTAAGATATAATTAAAGAGTGAACTATTAACATTGAGTAAAAAAAAGAAGAGTAAATGTGATGCTTTCTTGATTATCTATCAAGGGTCAGTGTAGACTCATTAGTTGATCCTAATGGATCTTTATTCATTTTAGTATTTCAAAACAGAAACTTTTAAAGGATATTTGACAGCAAACTTTCAAAAGCGCCTTGAGACTAATGATGCTTTTTACTCGTTGGATTCGTCTTTAATCAACTGAGATGTGTTTGACCATGTCAAAGTTTTAATCATTAGTTTCTGCAATGACTGATGTATATAAGACAGTGGACTAAATTAATTGGAAGTCTTCCATGAAAGCTTTAATTAGATGTGATGTTTTCTGTTCAGATAAACAAATATCGCATCTTTTCATGTTTGCCTTGAATAACAAAAATGCAACCATGTTTTCAAGTGTTTATTCTATTTTTTCCCCCTAAATATCCATCCACCTTCCAATTTAGAAGCAATGCCCTTTATCCAATGCTTTGAAAGACAGCCTCTGATGGAGCAAGATTGCATGTAATGACATCTCTTCATCTGAACCTCGTAGACCAATCGGAAGGTTTAAAGAAGAGGTGGACTGCACATTATAGGGTGTCAGAGCTGTTAGTGTTAACACACAGAATGACAAACTCCTATTAGAGCAAACAGCCAGGCATTACGGACAGATGTCCTGCTCCCAGAGGAGGTCATTATGCGCTGGCTGAGCTAGACTTACCGTGTGGAAGAAGTTTTGTGAAAGGCGCTCCTCCAAAGGCAGGACGAGTGGCTGACGAAAAACTGTAGTGATGTAGATTGAGCACAAAAATAATGGATTACCATGATGTTAAATTTCCTAGAGGAATGTCGGGTGATATATCTAGATGGGTTTGAAATGTGATAAATCCAGCTGACAGAGTAGTCCTGACCTTAAGGCATTCGAATATGACTGCAACTAATGGTGAAATTTGACAGACCACAGTAGAATATTGTGGGACTTGAAACACCTGCAGCATAATTCACATCTTTCCCAGTCTAAGCATATCATTTTCTAGAACATTTCGATGACTGCCTTGCAATTTCTGCACTGATAAGCATCTTAGGGCTACAGGAGTGCTAATAGTTTAACTTGCTAAAGATAAAGAGATGTCCTTTTGTGAAGCTTATGAAAAATGAGGATGAACATTCATGGCAGTCATCACTTACGCACCAGTGGATCCTCTGCAGTGAATGGGTGCTGTCAAATTGAGAGCCCCAAAACATCACAATCCAGTCTCAAGTCTATCAGTGGAAAAACTGTTGTAATAAATTCATCATTAAGATGTTCTAATGTTCTAACTATAATGTCCTGCTAAAATACAAAATCCATATTATTGCTTTTTTCAGTGAAAGACAAGTCTTGTCTGAATCAGGTGAGAAATATGCACAGAAGTATGAACATAATGATAGACTTGTTTCTTACAAACATGCAGCTTTCAGCAATGCTGAAGGATCAAGCTCTCGACTTGTCTTAGCTGCCATTTTATATATTTAATTTAGCAAAGCGTTTTAAAGTGCAGCTATTATGAATTTTTGAATATTATCTTTCATGCAGTGTGTAGCACCACTCTAGTGAATGAAAACACCCATCAACATTTTAAATCTGAAAGTGCACTGTGTGTAAATTTCTTCTCTCTCAAAAGTCTTTATCTCTCAAAATAAATCTTATGCCGTTTCATGATGAAGTCAATTGAAACATTATCCTATCGCCTGCCCACTTGTTGGTCTTTTTAGGTTGCTCTTTTGGAGCATTAAATATAGCGGTTTACAGGTATGATGAAATAAAAAATGAGACCAATCCCCACAGATCAGCGTCAGAGAAGAAGGGGTTTGGAAAAATGAGTCACAGATGCAATGGCTTGGGAGTCACTGAGCAAGTAAGGAAAAACATTGATACCTATAATAATGAGTGTTTTTTGACCTTGCATGCATGTCAGCCTGTTATTAAGGACTCACAAACCTTTCATTACCCATAATAGGGGCACTTTAAATCACTTACAAGTAATTAATGACACCACTTTTTTTTACATGCGGATAAACATGGCTTAAAATTATTTGACAGGATCAGCTTGCAGATTTAACCAAAATTGATATACTAATAGTTACATTTCAGTATTCCCTTTTTAAAGTGATCTTTAAATATGGCCTTAAAGAAAGAAGTAATACGGTGTCGAAGTAAGAATCCAAATTTGTCTTTATTCTCCCGTGTCCACTGTTGTAAAGTGGTAGTTTGTGAGTCTGGGAGAGTTATCACGTCCCATGGGATACAGAAGTTCACTACAGAGCCAACCAATTATGTAGCTTAAACTTTGGCTGAATACAAATGCAGTCTGTTCTTTGCCATCACTTCACCGACTGCTGAAGCCCTTTAACAGTGTGGAAACTGACAGCCTGTCAATTTTTGCTGTATGCTTAAACAAAACATACAGCTACAAATCCTTCCATAGTTGCTTCCATTCTTATCTAAATTTGGAGTTGTTAAACATAAACAGATTTTACCATTTACATCACTATTTTTTTTTTGTATGTCCTAACCAGTTATGATTAGGACATACAAGGTCATCAGAATATACCAAAAATACATTTGTGATTACTCAACAAAATTAAACTGACTTAAGATGTCTTATTGTGGGTATAAAAATATACGTTTATGTGGTGTAGTGCATGACAGCCGGAGAACCCTGTGGTGGTCTTAATTGCATCTTGCAGTCATACAGTGGTTGTGTATGACAGCGGTGTATTCCTCAGGGAGAGGTAATCACCTGACTGATAGAACAGCTCTGCATGCATCTGTCTTCCTCTTGTTGTAACGTGATGATAAAGAATTAGGCAGCCTTTCATGCAGACTTTGATGTCTCCGGCATCTTAATCTGGCTCTCGCCGTGTGTGTGCTTGCATCTCAAATATTTATTTTATTTCTAATGCCGTTCATGCCTTCAGAGCGTGTGATCCCATTCAGATGTCAATATTTGGGTTATTTTAATACTTGATTTGAAGTGAAGATAACTGGTTGATCTAAATAAAATTATGGATGCACTATATATTGGTGTCACCTCTTACGAAGCGAAAATATACGTGGGAATGTACTGGAACATGTCATGAAATATATATTTAGAAAATAAAAAATACATATTACTACACTGCAATTTTACTTATAGCTATGCTAATGGAAACACTCTATTCATTTCTCTTTTACTAGCTAATACATGTAAAGTTCCAGTGTTGATGATTTATCAGTTATTGCCTGTAAAATGATTGAATTAAATAATAAAAAATGATCAGCCCATCAGCATTGACTAGAATGTTAACATAAGTGCATCTTTAATTAAAATGAATTTCGGTCAAGGGTATTTTATTGGCTTATTGATACAAAATAGTGATTTTACTCCTGATGTCTTTCTTTGTATAACACCCAAGATTTTGAAAATAAACTGAAAAACAAATCTTATAAAAAGGTCAAACTGACAAATTGGACTTATACAGTATGTCATGTTTACCTGCAAAATTCAGTAAATGCGCCCCATGTCAACATTGCAATGATTACTTAGAGCTCCGTCTATGCATTGACAAAGTGCAGTAATACATACTTCAACCACTTACTTCTTAAGTAACACAACTTCTTACTTCTTAAGTTACTTCTTAAGGGTAACACACTATTTAGATATGTAAGCAACTTTAACTGCAACTACAGTACGTGTCAATTAGCTGTCATTTGACTGTCTGCTTAATATCTTTTTTTTGATTGGGGCACAACATACAACACACTGACTGTCAGAAACTTATATATAAAACATATATATATATTGTATATGTCAACTTATGAACACTAAACCTACCCTAACAGTCTACTCTGAGTGTTAGTAGACATAGTTGCAGAATAATGAGAATTAGTTGACATGTAGTTGACATGTACTAGTTATGTTACTTAGTAGTTGTCTAAAGTGGACTATCAAAATAGAGTCTAACCGAAGTTTGTGAAGGAAGGCGAATAGATATGGAATCAAGACCCTGTTCCTTTGAACACCATTCCAAAAAGTTTCATTGACGGTAACTGCTAACCAATCATGAACAATGCCTCTTTTGACTTTAAGTGATTGTGGGTTATTCGCTGGACGTGACAAATGGCCTGGACTGAAACTGGGTCCCAGCAACACATAATGGGGGGCTACGGTGGCGCAGAGGAATGAACAGAGGTGCCTTTGACTGTTGACCCTGACAGCACAGGGTAATAGAGGTGGCGACGGTTGTGCAGAGGGAAGATAGCCTAGACTACTGTACACCTCTGTCACATGAAATAAAATGAAAAGAGAAAAAAAAAAAACACAAAGCATGGCAGGTCATGCTATATTTTGTCTGTACTCTCGGATTACGAATGACTTCATTCATTGGCGCCAGCTGCACATAGAGGCACACTAGATGTCAGTCATGGAAAATGAGTAATTGATTTAGTATTAAAATCAATATTACACACATAAACATGTAATTGAATGTCCTAGGGGTGTTGGCTTCATAATCGTCAGCATAAACCGCTACATCAATCAATCGTGATGAAACGCAGAGATGTTTTCGCAAACAAATCAGCCCCCAGTGTCGATAAGTCACACAGTTTGTCTATTTCCTCGCGGGTTCAAGAAACGGCAGCGAATGTTATAGATAATTTGGTGTTTTTCATGAATTTCCTGCTTAGGAAAGACAAAAGGTCAGTTGAGGTCACGTGGCGAACTGAGTCAATTTAAAAGCAGATCACTAGAGGGGAGCAAACAACGGCAAGCAATCTCAAATCGACGTTCTCCGGGATGAGGGAGTTATCACACAGAAATTATGACCAGTAATAACATACACAGACAGACAGATACACACACACATCGCTGTGTTAGCTTTCCATTACTCTGCTTACTAATAATGTTTGTTTGGAAGTGATTGATATTTTACTGCCAGCTTTGACTTAATCGGAAAGGGTAGAGCTCCAGGTAATGTGCTGTATACTGATAATAATTCATACACTAGAGCTGTCAATCAGTAAGTTAACTTAAATAAAGAGGTTTGTTTGGGTGTTTACTTAGCCTGCTTTTGCTTTGGCCTTCAATGTATGTCATAATCCATCCAACCATTGTCCATCCTGCAAAAGGTTGGACAAAATTAAAAAATGGCTTCCTTAATTGTAATTCCTGGGTTGTAATTTCATTATTATTGGCTCTGTACACATGCCCTAATTTTACTGAGCTCGAACAACATTTTAATCCAAAATTGTAGTTTTGACCATATCTCTATACCTAAATCTAACCTTACCCATGAGTAATGCCTAAAATCTTATTTAATGATAGATGACTGACACCGATGGACAAAAACTATAACCTGGTTCTTCAAATCTGATTGGTTAATCATAATTTTGTTCCAGGGTCAACAAAGATGTTGGCCCTAGAGACATTCAGCAAAATCAGGTTCTGGTTAAGTCATGTGTCATGTAAGTCAAGCTACTTGTTTACTCCTCTTCGAAGCATCCTAGGTATATGTGACTTTCTTTTCTCAGACGAATACTGTTACAGAGTTATATTAAAAAAGTGTCCTGGCCAAAGCCTTTTCACAGGATACAGCTCAGAAGATGTTATATTAAGTATGTGCATCCGTAATAATAAAATATCCCTCACATGGCTCCATGGGTGAATAAAGGCCTTCTGTAGCAAATCCATGAATTATAGAAAGACAATGTAATATACATTTGCAAATTTTTTATGTCTAGCCAAGCCTTCCTTTTTTATTAAAGCTGTCTGTTTTAATTATTTGGTTACACTTTATTTTGATAGTCCACTTTAGACATTCTTCTAACTATTTTTGCGACTACATGTCCACTTATTCTCATTTATTTGCAGCTACATGTTTACTAACTCTCAGAATAGACTGTTAGGGTAGGTTTAAGGTTAATAGAATAACTTTCAGTATGTTGTAGACCCATCAAAATGTACAGTAGTTGCAAAGTTACTTACTGTTGGTAGAATCTCTAGTGGCTATGAAAATAAAGCGTTACCGGTTATTTTCAAACTCAAATTACAAATCTAAATCCTGTATATCATCTCAGAAAGAAAATTCAAATCAGTTCTGAATTGACAAATCTGTTAACGATAGATGCAGCCAGCTCATGAACACCCTTCATCAAACTCTCACCAGGAATTTTTCAGATTTGAGTGTATAAAAGCCAAGAATCCATAATGGATTCATCAGCTGTCATGTGCTCCGCTTGAATTATTCTCTTTGGTGCTAATTAGACATTCCTAGCGTTTGTGATCACAGAAAGCTCACCATGCGTGCGGTTGACACTGACATGGTTCTTCTGACGGTGCACCATAAGAAAAAACAGCCGTTGTTCTATTTGCTGCATGGCTGAATTCACACAAAGGCTTTGAGAGTCTTCTAATGCACAGCTCTGAGTCAGCCCTTGTCTCACACATGACTTGCATTTGCGTAAAGGTCACTCAGTATTGGGATAAAGAAATCCTCTGGGGTGCTCGGAAACAATTATTCTCTGAGAGAGAGCGATACTAATTATGTCGGCACGTAGTGTGAGTGGTTTCTGCTTTAGGTCTGAATTAACAAACTAATTGGCAAACTCACCAGTGATTCGTCGGACATGCTCATTGCTTTCCTGTCTTGAAAAATATACAGTGAGTGGTCGATTCTTTTTCTGTCTTTGTGATCTGCAAAGGGAGTATCTCAGAATAATTAATGGATGTCCCTCGGTAGGAATTGTTTGTCAGTAAATCACTGAGAGGAGATCCATTAGAGGACAAAAAGGAAATTTGAACACCTGCAGTAGTCAAGGCTGTGGTAATAAACACGTCCCTGAAATAAATAAATGCGGTGCTCATAGAGCCACTTCAGGATGCTTTTTGTCATTTGCTGGCAATGAGCATCCAGGAAAGCATCAGTAAGATGAAAAGTCTCTGGAGACTAACTCACCTGGGGAAAGATGCGGATCTTAATCATGAGGGACCCAGTTCTTTGGCATTTCTCTCGGTGTCGCCATGCCCTTCACAATTTCATAGAAGGCAGAGTCATTTGCATATTTGCAAATCGTGATTTCCATACCAATGACTAACACCAAAATGAGCAGTTGTGAGATTTGACCCAGGCGGGAGTATTTCTCTCTGACACAATCTTTTCCCTGTAGAAATTTAAAAATGTATCACTACACCAAGTGCTTCAACATCCACCCTTGTCCCGTCTTTTTTTTTTTTTTTTTGTAAATCCAATAATATGATTTCTTGATATCTGAAAGTGGGTTTATGAGTGTGTCTTGGGAGTCATCTGTACATGCGTTCAAATGTAATTAGGGACTTCAAACTGGCTTTACTGACACATTCAGAGCACTTTGAATTTGTGCTAGAACTATTTGCATGAAGAATAACTGCCTGACTTGTGATTTGCTCACTTGCTACATGGCACCTCTCTCTCGTTCTCTCTCTCTCTCTCTGTTTTATTCCTGAGATTTCCAATAGGGTGCGCCCGTGTGCTTCAGACAACAACGGAGACGGCTCATTTCAAGATCAACACAGTAGCAAAACTGGACGATCTGTATTTTTGTAGCATGGAATATGTTGGATAATGTACAATCGGGTGATCGTTATCGCAAAATAAATAGGAAGTGGTCAGTTATATAGATGAGTGGTCAGTTATATACCGATGTCCTGGGCAGTGGTCATTATTCAGAAATATTTGGCTGCTGCGTGCCGCCATTGACCAATAGGAATCTATGCCAGAAAGCCAGTGCAATAAATCAGCAAGTAGCTCTGGTAAAATTAGTAGTAGTTTACTTTTTTGTTGCTTTGTGCACTAAGTGAAAAAAGCAGGTCCCAGGACATTAAAAACAATGTTTTATTTATATTTTAATTAATAATACAAATATGATGATGATAATAATAAAAAGGAGTTCCATATATACCTAAATCACCAGCATATCCTTAAATAAAAAAAATAAAAATAATAATTTTACTCTAAAACCCAAGGGAACTCATTAGCTTTGGGGTAATCTGCATTCAGATTGGATGAATTATTGTAAATAAAAATGCAAAATTTTGAGCACTTATTCTATGCCAGTGTTGCTACATTGCCTGTCAAACATAAACTGCATAAACAGCATACAATTAATAATATCACTTGGTAAAATAATTTAAATTAAATTATGTTTTATATAATTAATCTGACTATACCTATAATTAAATTGTAATTGTAATGCACAGCCTTTAGTGGCTTCCTTTTTAATATTCTTTTGTGTAGTAGATTGACTCACATACTGTACATGCTGACTGATTTTGGACGCTATTATGGATGTATAAAATGCTAAAGGACAAGTCCAAGGTTTAATGTGTCAAGTGCAGAATTGCAACAGCAGCGAACTTTACTGAAGTGCCTAAAGGTTATTGTGAGGGATTGTAGAAATAATAATAAACAGCAAAAGCATGAAAGAGTAGCCTGTGTTGCTCTGCTGAGGTCAGTGAACAGTATGCATCATTATTTAAGATACGGATGGCTTGAGGCTAGTAATTCCTCCTGAGCTTCTCTCCAAGCTGGCCCTCAAGCTGTGGTGTAGTGTTTTCCCTGCTACGGTAGCAATATGAGACCATTGTCTGGGCAGCTTTAATAATTCACTTAGATTTTGCCATATAGTCCACATGGCAGATCATGTCTTTCCAGTTAGGAAGTGCACTTCTTGTGAAACAGCCAGCCAATGTTAATTAAACAACATTGATATTAAACAAGGCTAATGTTTATCTCAAATCGCTAAATGTAATGGTAAAATCCGAAGGTAATGCAAGTTATTTTTGGCCTTTTTGTCTTTATTTGTTGATGAGACAGTGGGAGAAGAGAGGAGAATGCTTTGTAATACACCTCAAACTTGGGTCATCATCAAGGCTGTGGTTGATTTGTTCATTTTTTGTGATTTTGTCACACAAATATAATACTCTCTCATTATTTACTCACCTGTATGTTGTTCCAAACTGATATGACTTCTTCTGTGGACCAAAATAACTTTAAACTTAAGAAAACGAAAAGAAAATACTGGTGGAGTTACAATGAATGGATAAAAAGGCTTTCAACTTTTAAAAAGCACTCGAAAGTACCATAAAAGCATCACAAAATGGTCCTTGTGACTTGTGTGTTATATTACAAAGACTTCTGTAGGCATACAATAGTTTTGTGTGGGAGAGTCTGATAGAGTAGGACTGGGGAAAAAATAACAGAGGGTTAGTTGTAACACACATGCTAGCGTAACAAAACCTACAGTATTTAGTTGCCATATCAACACTATATAGAGAAAAATAATCTGCAAACACCTCAAAAATGATTCACTTGTAAGGTAGTTGTTTAGTAAATTTAGGTATTTGGTAGGATTAGGATTAGGAATGTAGAATAAAGTAATGTAAAATAAGACTTTAATATGTGCTAATATTTAATATAACATAATAATATTATATAATACCACTTTTAAATTCCAGGTGTACAGATGGTGAACGTTGTAACACTGTTACAATATGCACCGCTATTATTAAACAATGCTATTCTATGACATTAGTGATGTAATTTACACTATTTACTGAGAAATTAATTGAGAAAGTTTCAATGTTCAAAAATGTTTATTTTTTTTTATTCTTAAAAAAAACTATTATTTTATTAATAATTGTATTTTATTGAAAAATATTTTTGCTTTTCTTGTATTATTTTTTTCCCCATTAGATTAGATAACATGTTAAGCTTTGGTCGTGCTACAACGTTAGCCTAACATTTCACTTCCACTGTTTTGGGGTAAAAGAAAAAAGTATACTTTGTAAATTATATGAAACAAGACCACATATTTGTTTCTAGTGTGAAATTAATGTGGGCAAAACATTATACTCTGAACTTCTTGTGATTTACACCCTTACAATTAAATCCTTACAATTATCTTATTTAATCTTTTTTTAATGTGGCTTGGAAGTAAAGAACTGACATGTATGGCAAAAACTTAAGTTTAGCTTAACTATTGAGAATAAAGTCAGACTGAAAAACAAAAATGACACTTAATTCCTCCATCTTGTGACTACAGGCTAACTACAGGTTAATAGCATACATTTTGACCTAAAAAGCTTCACATTTAAATTTGTGATATTTCCCTGCTGGAAACCTTCATAGAATTTGAAATGATTTTAATGGTTATAATGGGAATTGTATTGGTCTCTACAGGTAATTAGTTGCCTTCTGTTGTTCTTTCACTAAATTCTAATGGAAAATGGCCTCAGTGAATCACTTGATCCAGTTTATAAAAACCTGTTTGAATAATTTATTCGCAAACTTACTGAAGGATTCGATCACAGCAAATAGTGACGTAAATTTCATTTACATAAAGCTATTATGATACAAAAAGATAGCACATTGTATTGACCATAGTGCGTGAGGTGTGAAGTACCAGCGTCGTCAAAGCACACCCGCCCACCCATGTCCACGATCTGAGATCTGTCGGTCAGCAAGTTAAGGATTCGCAGACAGAGTGAAGAATTCAGACCCATGTCCCTGAGCTTGATGACAAGCCTGAGGCAAACTATGGTATTGAATGCTGAGCTGAAGTCAATCAACATCACACTCAGGCTTCTCCTCCCTGTGGGGAAGGCTTGTGTGCTGTACACAGAGAATGGCATCATCCTTGAGGTTGCACAGTCCCTGTGAAAATCTACATGTTCAAGTTCTGAGGTCTGTCACTTAAACCGTGTGAAAAAATGACACAGTTGCCATGACAACACCAGGAAATCATCTTGATTCTTTTTTTCAGTATGCATATTGTTGTGTGTGTGTGTGTGTGTGTTTCTATGACTATGAGCGATAGAAAGAGTGTAAGGAAGACTAAGAAACAAACAAATTACCTACCTAATTAGCTAAATAATGAGAAGCTGTGTATGTGTGTCATCTGTGAAGAGTATGAAGACATTTCAATGATGCAACATTTAGCTAAATCAAACATCTTGTACTAAACAATTTCAAGCTACATTAGACACAAGAAGAGAACCACACAGAATGATCGAAGTGACCAGATTTAAGAATCAACCACTGAAAACCTCTTCCTGAAAGCTGGAGGGGGCTTGTCTTTCTAATGTCTGAACTAGCTACGGCTCAGGTCAGATATAGTATAATGAGCTGTGACGAGAGTTGATGTGCCTCATCTTTAATTGAGGCTTTCTTGATTGATGTTTTTGCTCTGAGTAATAATTTATTGCCATTCTCGTTAAAACTATATACTATGTTACACATTCAGACCTGGGCTGAAAATATTTTTGAAAATATAAGCTGTTCTTGCAGCTCGCAAGTAACTTGATGAAAACAGGCCTTTGCTAACATTAGTGCATTAGGTATTGTAAATTAGTCATGACAAAATTTTAGAATTTTTATTAAAGTTATTTATTTGACGTGATAATACTTGCATTTTAGATTAATGTGCTGTGCATTAACATAGATTCTGTAAAAGCCTAATGCATGTTAGCAAATTAAACCTCATTGTAAACTGGTACCGGTTTTGCGTTATAAATCCTTTATGCTAAACAGATCCTTCTGTATAAGGGTCTGAATTGGTTAATCTTTCGTGAATTGGTTTAGAATATGAACCAACTCACTAGAAAAGATCAGGCTTAACATACACATGGATAAAGACAGTTTAGGAGAGGAGCTTGGCCTATCTTTTTTTCTTGCACAGCTCTAAAGCAGCATGCAACAGGCTGTGATGCAACATTGGACCAGCAAAGTTTTGGACATTTTTACTTGCTGGGAAAAGTAGTTTGTTACCAGACAAACTAAATTCTAATAGGAACACTACTACTGTCTCATTACTAAAAAATGATGATACTTAATTAACTTTGAACACACAACATAGCAAGGAAGTGATCCATTGGTTTGTTTTGGTCATTTTGATGATTTAATAATTGACCATGATATAACCGGCACAAAGTTGCAGTATTGCCACCTAAGTTATAAGAGAAGCAGTTCTTGTTGCATACTATATTCATAATAATGCAAAAAAGTTCAACTACATCCTCATAGGTCGAAAATGTAATTACAATCAAATTAGTTTTTTTTTATATATATATATGTTCTGGTCGTCAGAATAATAAATTAAATTTGTATTTAAATTTCAGTCACAAGATTAAATGTTTCTTTTCACGTCTGAAGATATGGACTACAGTTTAGTCATGCTACCAAAAAAACGCAATGCAACATCTTTTAATTAGTGAACAGAGGTTCTGCAAGTATTTTCGTATGCCCTTGATTGCCATTTTCAGGCAAATCAACAGTGCAATTACTAAATCTTAGTAATGTCAGATAAAATTAACAGCTAGTGTAGCATTCAGTAGGCATCTGTGCTCATCAGTAATGTGAAAAGATAGACACCCAGAGTGAAGCTATTTGATGTAGATGGCCCTCTATTGTGGAATCAAAGGATCGGCAGGTTCCTGATGAGAGAGGAGCAAGTAGTTTGTCACAAATTGATGTCAACTGGGTGCTTGGCAACAATTATGCTGAACCCTGGGATGTTTCATAAGCCTGGCTATTTGCATAGACTGCTAAGACAACTTCCATTGCTTGCTGTGATGAGGCGTTGCTGCTGTTATGCAAAATATCCCCAAGTTCACCAAACATCATTGTGCTATAGATAATAGAAAAACCATGTATCTCATAATTGAGTGAGCAACCACACTGACTTAAATGACATTTTCTAATGTTGTTAATAAACAGGCAATGTTCCTTCTGCTAAATGAGACTATAAACAATAAAGCGTAACCTCATTTTTAGGAAAACAAATTGAGCAGGGCCAGTTCAGCATAAATCAGGGCTTGCAACAAAACCTATGATAAACGTGTAAAGTAACAAGATATTTTTTTGGGAATAATGCAACAATCACGTTTTATTAGTTAACTTTAGTTAAAGTGGATTTTTGAAAATGACCTTTCATGCAGTGTGTAACTGTGTAAGTGAATAAAAACCTCCTGCAAAGCTCTATTGTTCTATATGTGTAATGAGATTGTCAGTGAACAGACTATCCACAGAGGCTTTTTGTCCGAAGAGATCAGTCATGACAGTATATAGGTAAAATGTTTAAATGCTTGGGACATCTGATTTATAGCAGGTGGGGACAGTGTTGACCTCTTCTGTAGCGGATGGCGGTCACATAACCATCAGCTGCCTTGTGCTATTTTATGAATTTTCTCAGTAGGCTATTGGATGCAGTTGTGTATGG
>JAUMHI010000259.1:1934752-1950795 GCA_032359435.1 Enteromius unitaeniatus | reverse complement strand
GCGGTCACATAACCATCAGCTGCCTTGTGCTATTTTATGAATTTTCTCAGTAGGCTATTGGATGCAGTTGTGTATGGTGTGTATCAATCTTCTCTTGCTTGTTAAGGTTTAGTATTTAGATTTAAAGAGCTATTGGCAATCAAAAGATGTATGCTGGCTTTAAAACAAATAGTGAATGCAGTGGTCTTACAAGGTGGGTGGATGTTTTTCTGAGTGCATGCAAGCTTGTCAAAGCTTGTTCACAATCCTCTGTTTTATTAAGGATTTATGCGGGCCACCATGTATGTGAACTCTTTAGGCTGCTGTAGTGGCTCTGTAGTGAGAGCACTTTAAGTGATGTGCTGGAAAACTTGTCTTTTTTTAATGGGCCTGGACAGTTCTTTGTGTCCCAATAGGGCTGCAGGGCTTTTGACCGGCTGCTTCTTAGCAAATTCATTTCTTTCTCCCTTTACTTTGCATCAGCCAAGTGTGCAGTGTATAAACCAGAGTGTGACAGCCTAAAGCGTGGATTCGTCTGCAAAGATCTGCTCATTGTTTGGCACAGGTAGATGAGTTCTCTGAATAATTTTCCATGCTACGCTCTTTGGATTTATTTTCATGTCTCTGCCTCCTATATTCACGTCTGCTGATATTGACCCTGCCTGTGATTACTCTCTGCTCTGTTTAATAAAATAGTTGCGTATGGATCCGAACGCCTCCCTGTGTGACACTTACACTCAAGGCGCTAAAACAACAATGAATGAAACAATACTACTCCTTAATAGCAATCAGAATAACAACACCAATAATACAACAACAAAAATGACAACAACTATGAGATTGCAACGTAAAAGTTTTAATTTCATAAAACAATTCCTAATATAAAATTGAAGGGAATTGCACAACCTGGGAGCAATACAAGAGAACGACCCCTTACCATTAGTTTTGAGTTTACAACGAGGCTGCTACAGAGTAAGAGATTTAGCAGAGCAGAGAGACTGAGATGGTGTAGACACACTGTAAACAATTTACAAATATACTCTAGGGCCAGCCCATGTACTGCTTTACAAGTTAAGATAAGAACTTAAATCAATACATGACTGAACTGGAAGCCAGTACAGTTGAGAAAGCACAGGAGAGATATGACTCTGGGATGGTGTGTAAGTTAAAATATGAACAGCTGAATGTTGCACATATTGCATCCTCTTGCAGGTAACCCTTCAAAAAGATATGAATTTTTCTAATATTTGAGCATTTTTATGCACTATCAATATTCAGTTGAATTAAAAAGGTTCTTTATTCTGTTTCAGGAGTGACTTTATTTAACTTTATTTAATTGTCGTGATAAAACATATTTTTGTTCATAAACCATAACTTTGATAACATTGGGAACAGAATGCAGAATGAACAGAACGTTCAGATTCCATGTTTGTGTGTGTTTGTATGTGGTTTAAAAATTACTCTACAAAATGTAAAAGGTGCCAATTAAACAGTAAACTATATTGAATATCTTTTGACTGAAAGGGAATGTACTGTAATCTATAGATTTATTTATTAATGGGTGCTAATATAATTTTTTTTTCACTAGTATTTTTCCTCCATAATATTTGTTTTGCCTTGTGGTTATAAAATACATAAATGGCATTGTGCTAATCGTCCATTAGCTTGATGTCCCTTGTTCAAAGTCTTAAACATATTTTTTTTTATCCACAAGTCAGTTTAATTGAATTCCAAGAGGGGTGAGCTGTGCCAAAAGAAGACAATGAATTGATAGTTTTACACATAACAAATAACAAATGGCTCAAGGCAGATTTGCTCTGAAGCCAAAAGTGAAAATTTATGGCTAAACAACACTGATCCATCACCAGAATTGATTATAGCCTCATGTGACTGAACAATATGTGTGGCATGAAAAGCTCAGTAGCTTTGAAATACTTTAGCAATAACGTCTGTCAGGTAATCTGTGGCTACAACCATATTTTTTTCTGACTGAATAGTTACTGTTTGTGATTGAGTGCCATTGCTCAAGACAAGGAAATACAGTACAGTGCAAAATGCTGTTGATAAATTAAACCGGTTTTGGTGTGGACATTCATATTCTCGCACAATTAAATTGATTATAAAATACTTTATCAATTGTAATTATCGCTAGTTGATGTGAACTGAAGTGTAGGTAAAATACAATTTTTGGCACTTTTTATGCATGTTATTAACTTTTCTTACATGTATTAACGGCCCTTTATAGCTCATGCTAATATTAATTAGTTTCAGCGTTTGTTTTCAAATATGTTTTTGTTTATTTAGTGCAATATTTGTACTGATGTTGTTGCCAAATGGGTCCTGAAATAAGGCCAGTTGGAAAACAGTGGGGAGTGATGGAAAATACGAAACTGCTATATTTAGATTCAGCGGGACTTCTTGTTTGGCATTAGTCTCCACCAAACACTTTCATTAGCCTCTGTGGACTCGTGTGCTGACATGTACCACTAAGATTGATAGATACTTGCTTGCAGTCCTCTGCGCTCATAAATTTAATCACATGTCGAACAAAGCAGCTAACGTAAACTATGATAATTGTCAGTCTGTATTTTAGATATTTTATTGCTATAAGTGATGCATTACTTAATATGAGTTTGTGTGTGTATATATGCACTATATAATTTACTATATTCATTATACTATATTTACTGTGTTTGTGCGTGAGTCAAAAGTTAAAAAAAAAAAATATATATATATATATATATATTCTATAAAAAATGATTTTATTATATATATTATATATACTTGGAGACATTGCCACAGTTCTTCTGGATTTAGTCTGGCACTGGCTGTTGTCAGACAATGTGCAGGCAATAATTGAACTGCATTATTACAATTAATGACAAAAATAATGTAAATGTAAACTGATATTTCCAACTGACACGCTACCGCAAAAGATAGAAATAACTGACTTAAAACCTTTTTTGCTGGTGAATATACTAGTGGCCCAAGACATTTGCACAGTACTGTATACAGTATATATATATATATATATATATATATATGTATATATATTGCTTACTGTAAAATGTTAAAGCCATTGTAATCTAATATTTAGAAAGGCTATTATTCATAATATTCTCTAACAGTCTGTATAATCTGCTTAATAACCAATATGGCTGAAGCAGAGTAAGGATGATGGATAGTTTAAATGCAAATATCAACTATGCCAAGTACACTATGAAGAAACAATGCCTCTCTGATCTGGGCATCACGCCAGACAGTGTAAAAAGACTAAAACTGAGTCATCAGCAAATCATTTATGGAAGAGGGCTACTGTATTCCTCTTAAAGTCTGTTGTAAAATTTAGTTGGAAACTTGCAACTTATCATCATAAAACACCAGCCTCTGTAAGCTGCCAACATCCTATTACAGGAATGACACTGATTCACCCCAGTGAAGAACGATGGACGTTTACAGTAGTGACCCAAATCCATGTCATTGATTAAATCCTGAGAGGTTTCATCTGATGTTTTTTTACGGGATTTGTGATGGACAGGAAGCAAATATTATGTGGTCACATGACACTGAAGCCACTGTTCTAATATGCTTGAAATGCTTAGGCAGGTTTATTTATACTGCTTATCTGACCTCCTGGTATTATTGACTTTCCGTCTTGGTCTGTCAAAATGACATTTATTTGAATACTGAGGACACAATACTGCTCACAACACTTTATTTAATCAGCGCTGACTTATTTGTTTAATAAACCTTTTAGTATATTTGTTAGCAATACAACCATATGTTCCATTTAAAAGAGCAGGAAATGACTATTTTCTGTCTGACTGGGAACAATTTTATTGGCCTGTTGCCCTGTCTCTTAGCTCTACTTGTAAAATCAATATAAACGGTATAAAAACAACATCAAATTGTGCAGAACATTGATCAGATGGATATATTCTAATATCCCTTTCATGTAAGTCTTGAGATTTTATTTCAGTATATAGTGATATGACATGCTTAAACTCATCCTGTTTATAAATAATGCTTGTAAATAATATATATGCAAGGACAAAGAGAAACCAAGGGACTTATGCATGCCTCGAGTAATTCACAAGTCACAAGTCTAACTTGTGTTCTTAGTAAGTTTACATCTGGGTTTTCTTTTGCTTTGAAGAAATAATTTACTAGAAAGTTCTGTTATTATTTACCAGTGACGCTGCACATCTGCTCGACTTCCTTCTCTTTTCAATATATTCAAAGTGAATGAGGCTGTCAAGCTCCAAAATGACAATAAAATAAAAAAAAATAAAATAAAAGTGGTTCATATGACTCATGTACCTTATTTGAAGTTTTCTGAAGTCAGTGGTAATCTTACTCTTTTTGCATGTTCAAGAGAGTTCATTAGTATGGAAGAAACCATGGATCTTTTAAATTAATCGTTTGATGTTGTTCACAAATCCGGTCTGAATAATATGCTTCTTGGGTTCAAATGCAGTTTTTGGGTGAACTAATCCTTTTAAACAAATAATTAACAAATCTCCTGTTTTGTAATCAAGAGTTTTGTTCTCTCTCACTGTCTGAGCCGCTTGAGCTTTTACTGACATCCTTTTCTCTTTTCATATATCACTGACCTTTTCTCACTTTGGCTGTAAATATGTTATCAGGCTTTTTATGGTTTTTGACATTTAGCAGATGCTTTTTTATGCAAAGTCCCTTGCAGTTCACTTAGCAAAGGACTGGTCCTGCAGGAGCAGCCTTAGGTTAAGTACAGTAGCTTGCTCAAGGGAACAATGATGACAGTTCATGAATTGGCCTTTCTGGGACCCAGAGCTTTAATCACTAGGCAACTATCACCATCGTATGCTCTTAGAAGGCATTTGGCTCTTTTTTTTCTCAAAATCAATGTCAAAGTGACACTGTCCATTGGCTGTAAGTACAAGGTTTTGACGATCAGTGAAATATAAAAAGCAGTGATGAATTACAGTAAGTGCCCTGTGCAGATGTCTAAGCACTTTATTACACATGATATCTGACAAAATTGTATTATGATAGCCCTTTGAGTCAAATGTTAAAATTCCTTTCATTTTAAATTGAACGATTTAATGAAGTTATATTCCATTAGACCTTTCTCTAATGATAATTCATTTTGAATGCACTTTTTAAAATTAGTAATCAATTTAATTGTGATTATTTTTAATTGCAGTATGCAGAATTGCATAAGTATTATGTAAAAGTAAATAAACAGCATGCACTTAATTTACCTTTAGAATTTTCTAATCACACCGTTCTTTTGTCATTTGCTATTTTATAAATTAGATTCATATGTTAATAGCCAAAAAGACACTATGAAGTCACATTCTTTTCACCTAATTATGAAATTTGACATCCTGTAAATTTCTTTTCTCAGGTAAAAAGATGTATAGAATGGTGACTGAAGCATAGAATAAGGGGTTATAATCAGTTTAATCAAATAAATTTACATTACAGTGTTCAGAATTGCATGAGCACTATATAAAAGGGAATAAACAATATTGACTTAAGTCATTTTTGTTGCTTCTAATTGCACACTTCTACTATCTTTGGTATTTTAATAAACTGGATTTAAGTAAACAGCACAGGGGATACTATAAAGTGTCATTTCACCTAAATGTGAAAGAGACTTAACTTCTCATTCTTAAAATTCATAAATTGAAAGATAATGAAAAAGAGAATATGGGTTGGACACAATGGCAGTTCAGGATGGTTTTATCAAAACAAAGCACTCTGTGGAATGGACCTGCTGTGTGGAAGCTGCTGGCAAGTAGACACAGATTCAGCATTTCAATAAAAAGTGTATAGGTGCTTTCAGGTCATCAGGTCTAACATTAATCAAGTTATCTAGATTATAAAAATGCACTTTAAATCTAAAATGTACAAATAAGCTTATGTCAGTTTATCAGGAGAACGATGGGTCACATGTCCTTGAGAACTCTTCACCAGTCAAGTGAGGGCAGTGCTATGTTTACTCTCGTTCAAAAAGGTCATGTTTGAATCTCACATGGGTAAAAGTAAGTGGTTCTGTGACCTGATGGAGGACAGACTTCAGAAAAGATAGAATGTAATGGAAGAAGAGTTTGTCAGTAGTATTTCATTGGGTGTCGCATGAGAATCCAGTGTTATTCCAGGCTGTTTCTTGCTGTGTGAGGTTCAATGAGGTTTCTAAAACAGTAAACAGTGGTATTGTGAAATATCAATACAATGGATAGTATTTATCTGCTAAACATTAAATAATTACATTTAATAAATATTAAATGTAATTTATTCCCATAATGGCTTTCGAGTTCTTTCGAGTTACGTAAACATTCAGAAAATATTCTAATATACTGATTTTATGTTCAAGGAACTTTCTGTATTATTATCCTTTTTATCTTTATGGAAATTATTCAAATGTTCATAGACCTACATTTTTAATTTTTTTTTTTTTGATGACTAGTAGCAACAGCATTAATTTTAAATACATTTTAATCACAATGTCAAAGTATTTACTGCTACTTCAGTTTGATACTTCATTGCTGGATGAAAGTATTAATTTATTGAAAAAAAAATCATACTATCCTCAAATATTTGAATACATAGTTATAGTTATTTAATAAACAGGTACTATATTTTACCAAATATGTAATAGATTGCTTTGAATCGACCAGTGTTTCATTGCTTGATTGCACAAGAAATATAACTGACTTTGTGAAGTTTTCTCCCTAAAATAAATGCTCAAATCAATCCTGAAGTTATGAAGTCCTAGGAGCTGTGAAGCTGTCAAGTTGATGTTGTTGTGGGGAGAAAGGCTACGGAAGGTTATAAAAAGATTGCTGAAGCTATGGGTCTTCCTAGCAACATGAAGTCCACTGAAACAAAATTGAAAATTTGTGGCACAACCCAGTCACTGTTGAGATCAGACCTTCCAGCCAAATTGAGCAACAGGATAAGGAGGGCAATTGTCAGAAAAGAGTCCAAGAGGCCAGCTATACAACAGTGAAATGGAAACTTTCCAGACGTCAAAAATCTCTTTGGCATAGACTGAGCCTCTTTGGGAAATTGGCCTAAGAAAGGATAATATTAAGAGTTTTCTAGAAGACATTTGAAGCCTTCTGAGGGAAAAAATTGTTATATATTAAGAAACAAAAAACAATAGGGGAATATTTTTGTAGGGTATTTTTGAAACAACGCAGAATGTTATAACACTGAATAGTCATCAACAAAGACTTTTAACAAGTCTCCTTTAGTGCCATCTGCCTCATTAACCTTGCTATGCTCCTCGGTTGCAAAATTGGCCAGCCTTAAAAAATCAATATGTTGTACTGAAGGGGAAAGAAAGTGGAATTTTTGAGCGCTTTGCTGCTGAACTGACAGCTACCATTTAGGAAATAGAGTAACTGCTCGACCCCTTGTCCTGAACTTCTTAATTATAGTAATCATGTGTAATTAGACAATAGTGTCTTAAATATTCATGCAGTGTTTAACTTTGACATCATCCCGATATCTTAATGCTTTTAATCACTGGCGTACATTCAAAGGATGCTGAGTAATTTGTTATATTTTGATTCGAGAGCAGTGTCTCACTCCTTGAGCCTTGATTTCAAGAAGCAGAAAGTGCTAGCTGAACAGATGTTTCCAGATTTAGAAGCTCTGAAGGTACTGATGCTGTAATTTCTGAATGTGGAACCAGATGTTTAATTTGCAGTGGGTATTCTATCCAACTAGTTAGGATAAACGTGGGAGACCTTTTCCCCCACTCTACCCTATATGCTAAAAAACAAAACAAAACAATCCAGAAGGAACCAAATGCTTATTACGTGTTCTCTTCTGCTTTTTATGACAATGAGCTGACCTGTTTTGAAACAATACATTTAATTGAAAGGATGAGACCATTTCAATTTCAGTTAGCACAACAGGATTAGGGTGTTGACTGAACCCGCTGACTTCATTGAGCGAATTCATCTCTTTGATCACTGATCTGTGTGACCAGATGCTCAGGTTACGGGAGCGAGAGCGGAACCCTTGAGAGATCAAAGACAGACAATTCCTACCCCATCTGAAGCTGTAAGCACAGAATTAAGCGGCCGGATTAACTCATCCTCGGTTGTACGCCAGGCTGTCCCACAGAGAGTGACGTTTGACTGTTGGGGTAAGTGTTTCACCACCCGTGTAATGTAAGCAACAAAGAATTGAGCTTTAAAAAGCAACTTCAGGCTTTGTTGACACTGAGTTATCCATTCATTTCCTTGAAAATGGCTGCCGGAAGAAAGAGAAGCCCAACAATAAAAGCATAACAACATTCCACAAGTACTTCACACACAAGCACATTTTGTGATGTAAAAAGCTGCATATTTGTAAGAAACTATAAAACTATTGTCGCCAGCGGCGCTAGAGAACACGACAAGACAAGAGTGGTTCAGTGAAGAAGAGCCCCGGAGGGTGGATTTATTTACAATACGGCAGGTGAAAAAAAGAAGTGACAGTCCCTCTTCTCTTCTTTTCTTCCCCAGGTGTCTGTGATCAGTGCTCCGGTGCAATGTGTGATCTCGGGCATCCTCGGTCACGGCGACTCGTCTGTAAAGGTAAGTGAAAGACTGGGTAAGTATCACACGCATTTGTGGAGCTCCAGGACTGCCCATTTGATGGCGAGGGCTTCCTTCTCCATGGCTGCGTATTTTCTCTCGGCCTGGGACAGCTTACGGCTGATGTAAACAACCGGATACTCCTCTCCCTGCTATACTTGGGACAGCACTGCACCGAGTCCAGTGTCGGAGGCATCGGTCTGCAACAGGAAGGGGCAATTAAAGTCTGGTGCACGTAAAACAGGTTCTGTGGTAAGAGCCACTTTTACCGCCTTGAACGCTTCCTCAGCCTCCTCCGTCCATTTTATCTTCTCTGGATGCCCCTTACTGGTCAGATCTGTCAGAGGGACAGCTATAAAGAAAAAGCTGGGGATGAAACATTGGTAGTATCCCGCCAACCCCAAGAAGGCCCGTACCTGGGTTTTGGTGAGGGGTCTCGGGCTTCCAGGACTTTATCCTCTTGGTGCTTCACCAGGCCTCTTCCAACGACGAAACCCAGGTACTTCGCCTCCGACATGGCGAGATGGCATTTGCAGGCGTTGGCGGTTAGTACTGCCCATGTTAGCTTTGACAGCACCCTCTGTAGACGATCCAGGTGATCCTCCCATGCCTCCGAGTGGATAATCATATCATCAATCTAAGCGGCAGCATACTCCTGATGCGGCCGGAGGACGATATCCATCAAGCGCTGGAACGTGGCTGGTGCTCCGTGTAACCCAAAGGGAAGGGCCTGAGGGTGTGGAGAAAGCAGTCTTAGGTTTAAAATCATCAGAAAGAGGTACCTGCCAGTAACCTTTGGTGAGGTCCAATGTGGTAATGAACCGGGCCCTTCCCAGATGTTCCAACAGTTCGTCCACTCAGGGCATGGGGTAGCTGTCAAACTGAGATACCTCATTTAGGCGCCGGTAGTCATTACGAAGCGGAGGGAGCCTTTGGGACCAGGACGATGGGGCTGGACCATGGACTCCGGGATGGTTTGATCACCCCCAGCTTCAGCATCTTCTTAATTTTTCGCGGTCTATCCTTTCCCTCATCTCCCGGATATGTTCAATGGTGGTTCGATGGGCTGTCGGCTGCTGCTCCCAGGCCTCCTTGGCCACATCGAGCAGGCCCTGGGGCTGGTGGCCGAACAGCAACTCGAAGGGCGTAAACCCTGTTGACGCCTGAGGAACTTCTCTGATACCAAATAGCACATAAGGAAGTAGTAGGTCCCAATCTTTCTTGACAGCCCATCGAACCACCGTTGAACATATCCAGGAGATGAGGGAAAGGATAGACCGCGTCCGCCACCCTCTGGAGTATCTGCTTGAGGGTCTAAAACGCTCAACGAGGCCATCTCTCTGGGGGTGGTACACGGAGGTTTCGGAGTTGTCGGACCTTCAGCAGCCGGCAGAGGTCAGTCATTAGCTGGGACATGAAGGGGGGGTTCCCTGGTCCGTCAGTATTTCAGCCGGGATTCCTACACGGCTGGCCAACCGAAAGATGGTTTAAAAGTTAAAATGCCTTTTGTTTGTGTTAAACACACAGCTTTTTGTCAGAAATCTAATTTTGATTTGAGTTCACAGTAGAAGGATACATTGGTAAGCAACATTGGTACAGTACATGTAAGCAAAATATACAGTACATTGGTTTTAATTAAAAGGTTATAAATTATAATATTATGCAGCTTTTATCCTGATTGGTCAGTTGCAGCATTTAGTAGTAAATATTTTATCTATAATGACTGCCAAAGTGTATATTTGACAACTATATATGACAAAATAAAAAAATAACAATAAAATAATTAGTAAACAGCAAATGACCAGAGCCTTTTTACCTGATTCAACCTAATGTTAATGATATTACATAATTTTTTGGACTTGGATAAATGCAAATGAATAGTCCTATTAGATGTTACAGTGAAGCAAAACATTTTTTTTAACTGTGTATTTTATACCTTTTTTTTCACTCCGCTATCTGTAAAAATGTATCTTGGGAAAAACAAGACGCCAATAAGAGGAACACAAAGCTGCATGAGAGCAAACTTAAAATAAAGGGTGATGTATCACTGTAGCTAATTATGCGAGTTAAATAGCCCATAGAAAAAAACAACAACTTGTAATGCAGATATACAGTAATGTACAAGTTACTAATGTAATATTGTTGCAGTATTTAATTAAATGGTACAAATAAGATGTAATAATTTAAGCTCAAATCTGTTTTTTCATGTCCACATTATATGTTATTTGCTAGGTAGCCATGAAATTAGTAGGATAATTTATAGTCAGCTAACTGTTATCACAAAATAAACCCCTTCAGAGTGGTACAACAGCGATAATGACCTGTAATGATATACGATAATGACTGGCTGACTACATAAACAGTAGCCCAGTAAGAAACAGCTAACAAGATCTTTGCATAGCCACTCTCTTTTCTTGAAACTGTTTTAGCTTTTACGGGGGAAATAAGTGAACATATGCTCTTTCTCTCTGCTGACTTAGCAGGGTGACCCATGAGATCTGCGGTTTAGTTTTGTGCGCTGTGTATTATCTTAGCAAGGAGAACATATTTGTTGTCACCCAGCATTTGCAGACCGGAGGTGACATCTTCACTATTATGACATCTTGAAAACTGTGATTTGTCTGGACAATTCTCAACTTCATGGCTCGCTAGTTTGATAGTTATGTGTCTGAGAGCGAAACAGTTTGATATGGTAAACCTGAGAGATTTGATGCCAAAGTGTCAGACACCAAATTTCTTTCTCTGCAAGACTCATTGAGCTGACAAACATGTGCCATGTCCTGGCATTCCTACACAGCTCTCAACTTATGCCCAGTCAGAGAGGAATTTGTTAATAGCGCTACCCCCTGTTTATGACACCATCTGTTCTGAAACAAGTTGTCAAGGGGAGAAAGTGAATTTGTGAAGGGTGCAATTTTAAATTCTTTTTACAATCGCTTATTTACCAGTCCAAAGTGGCTCTAACAGTTACATACAGCTCCCAGTATGATGTGGCCTTCATACTGTGCACTTTGGAAAATATAAGGGAACTTATGTTTCACAACAGGGTGTTTTTATGAGACGTAGATGACCATATAAACCAAAAGACAATTTTCAATGTTGTTTGCCTTTCTCAACTTAGCATCTGTTGTCCCTGGCTTTTATATACCTCACTTCTCCCTTGATGATAAAATAATGGGGCAATTTTCCACATCAGAGCATGATTTCTATGCCCAGTTGTCACGTTTCAGGCTGCTACTGTAAGAAGGGAAGATCAGACATACAGGCACACCCACAAAAATATCCCTTGCAGTTTCTTAACAGTGCTTTTGCTCAGTTAAAAAGCAAGAGTCCAATAGAATTGTTGTATAAAATCATACAAGGTGAAACAAAAATTACAATTCTACAATATATATATATATATATATATATGTATGTATATTAGTGCTGTCAAACTGATCCAGGGTCACACACACACATAAAAATATATATTGTTTTTTTTTTTTGTAGCTAACAAAAAACAACAACATTATGCTTAATGTCGGAGTATAATTAATGATTAAGAGCACAATGTCTTCCCTCTGCTTTAACAGTGCAGGCCTCACAGTATGAGGTCTGTCTCCTGTAGTGCGATGGGGTTGGAGGCTCCTCTTGGATTTTTCATGGATATTTCTGGAATCATGAAGGCAGAATTCACTAGAGGGCAAGACTTGGCTGTCAATGGATATTATTCACCAGGGCTAAGGTTTGACTTTATGACTACACTGCAGCAGTGTGCACACAGAACAGATGTTCATCACAGCATCTAAAAGGCATGTGGGAAAACCAATAAAGAAGGAGCCACTCTGCAGGGGTCTATGAACAAACAGCCTGGTGTTGGAAAGAACGAATCATAGTTAACTAGATTGCTGAATCAAGAAGAGACCAACCTACACCTTACTGCTGTGATTCACATCATAAAATTGACTTTGCATGACATCTGAACCAGAAAGTGGTTCAGATATTTTAATGAGATGGATTTCAACCAAGTACACTGATTTCATTTGAATTGATTAGTGATGAAAAGCTTTTCTGAGTACATACCTCTCTTTTCACAGAATCAGAACACATCTGTGAACACTGTGAATAAGATAGTTTTACAACCTTTAGTACTTTTTTGTATAATTATTTGAAGTTTAAGTTCTTGGAATTAAAATTAAACACCCACCCAAAGTCCACCCAGAGCCTGCTCACCGAGCATCTAATGCATATTGATTTGACATATTTACATTCGAATTACACAACTTTTTAAAAGTAATAGCACAAAGGGTTCAGTTTCATTTTTGATATAATTTTCTACTATATGCAATCCAGCATCAGGTTAATAATAATAATCCCCAAGAATTCTTTATTTTTCCATTACTTTAACTCATCAAAATAATTT
The DNA here is from genome assembly GCA_032359435.1 of Enteromius unitaeniatus. Classification (NCBI taxonomy): domain Eukaryota; kingdom Metazoa; phylum Chordata; class Actinopteri; order Cypriniformes; family Cyprinidae; genus Enteromius; species Enteromius unitaeniatus. Next base: position 1,937,835 of record JAUMHI010000259.1, on the reverse strand, counting down.
AACCAGCTTAATTTAATTATCACTGGATGTGTTTGGTCCACCCCTTGGAAACTCGGCTACTTGACTACAAAAAACAAAGTCATAACATAGGTCACAAATACCTGTCAATTAATTATTTATAATTAATGAGATTGTGATTTACTTATTTTTGGGTTAATGGAAAATGCCAGTAAAAGTACCACTGTCCGGCTACGTGAGGCTGATTCATTATAGTCCCTCAACCCTATTAAAGCACATTTAAAATCATGCTCAAAACATTATTTTCTCATAAATTTGTAAGACTGAGTGACGATTTTTTTTATTACCTCTTAAGACACTTAAATGCACTGAAATGGCCACCTGTTGGTGCCTAAATTACACTTTCTTTCCTATTTTCCTGCTTATTTTACAGCATTGACCCAATTATGGGGTCTACTCTTCATGTGAAGCCTCTACCTCTCAATTGGTTTAAATCTGTGCACAATAATAAGACCTGTATAATAATTTATTTCGGTTCAATAAGGAGTGATTTCACATAACTCCCCGGAAGAGCAGATGTCATCTGTATTGAGATGTAAAATTTCAGCTCTTCAGATTTGAGGCCAAGAAGTTTGTCTATAAATCCTGTGCCTGGAAAATTCACATTTTGTAAAATGTCTGCGATCACATGAGAATTCTAATATTATACTGCATTATCACCATATAAACAAAACTCTTCTGAAAACAAAGTTTTTATTAGTTAATATATGACACCATCTCAATTATTTCATCATTAGATGATTTTAATATTACTGTGTTGCTCTGTTTATCTTGTTGCTGGGATTTGCATATTGTAGTGGAGTGTGTCCTCATATTTATTTATTTGATGAGTGTACATTCACTTCATAAAATACTAGCCTACAAGACTACTAATGCATAATAATATCTAATAACTACATGTCCTATGATATTGGATGTAATTCTCATCAGTTAAATGCAAATAAAAAATGGACCCTTATTTATAGCTTTTTTCCCCAGCAAACATGAATGGTTTATGAAACTGTCTGACCTGATTTCTTATGTGAAATGGAATATGCCGACAGGAATAGCACCCCAAATGGCCTTAAACTTCACCATGATAAAGTGTGTCTGCCTTTAAATCCACCCCAGTTGAGTCTCTCTCCATTTGCCCTTTAATAGCACAGGAAAATAAGGAACTGTGGGTACGAGTTAGACCCCATAACCAAGATGAATGAATGAACTGCCATTTACCACTGCCAAGGCTTGAAGTTCTCATATTCCAAATCAATTAGGCACAGTGGGCTGAAAAAGCAGGAAAAGAGTGGAAAACAGAACCACAGAAAAGGTCTCAGCTGACATTGTTCAGTAGAATTTATTATACAAATTGGAGAACACTACAATATTAAGGAATTTAAAAGAATTTGTATGCATATATTTACAGATGCAAACTGCTTTTATCACCCCCAAAAATGTACAGTATGTGATCAGTATGGTAGTGGAGACTTTGGAGAGGAGCAAGGGGTAATGAGTGAGATCACAGGTGACCCTGTGGAGCTGTTAATTCAATAGGGCAGCTGAATAATCAGCTGCTGATGCTCTTCGATAATGGAAACGCATTTTCTTGTGCCCTTGGCGCCAACTAAAGCCCTGAGCAGAATACAACACCAGAAAATGGGCTTGATCCCATTTTTAGCTGAAGCACAGCATAGGTCCTGCAATGAGATGCATCTTCCATGGCTTTTGTGGTCAGTGCAGAGGTTAACGCAGAGTCACTACCTGAAAATCATTTTTACTATACATATTTTACTTGTTTCAGTCTGCCTCAAAATACTCGATTGTAATGCAGGGCAATGAATACACTGACTAGTAATGCTCTGGCATTTATGTGGTGGACTTGTGCATTTACAGTGTTGACATAATGTTCCTTGAGTGGTACCATGAGGCGGCATTAAGTGGGCTTTATGTATTTGGGTCATGTCTGAGTTCCCTTAATTCCTAATAAATTACTATGACTCTCTCACTATATCACATGATAAATGCCCTCTGCAGTGTATACTTTCAGGGATGAGTGGTATTTTTTATATATTTATTTTTTGTCCATTAACAAAATGCTTAGTGTGTTAAAATGTAGTACTGGCACAGGTAAAAGTTTAAACCTTAGAGCTCGAAATGCTACCATTGTGCCCTTGGGCTGCTTAAATGCTGAATAGGGACTCATTTGTATGACGTCAAAGATGATGTCACTACTAGTATGGGCCGTCATTTTTTAAAATTGCAAGTTTCTTTTATTCCAACACTGATAAATAAAGAAGAGAGAAAAAGATGGATCATTGTCAAACCATGAACCTTATATTGTAGTGCTTTCATACATAAATCAATGACAAATTCAGATCAGACAGGTGTTTAACATCATCTGTGTTGAGCAGGGGTGACATGCATGAGAACTGACCTGTCTAATGCATGTCCTCCAAATGTAGAATGAAATGATTACATCCCTAAATTACTTCAAAAAGCATGATAGTGAGAAATCCCATCAGGAATGCTGTTAAATTTTTAGGAGTTCTTGAGGAGGAGCAGGAGGCAGTAATGACAATGGCTGCAGCTCTCGACGGATTCACATCCCCTTTGAAACTAATTTGGTTGTATGCAATTACACGTTCAAATGTGTCCCCAATGGAACGATCATGTTTGGCATTCAGTAGCAACCCTGCTGTGGCATTTCGATTTTTTCCCTCTTTATTGCTAAAGGGAAGTCTTTCAAATTCAGACAATCGGTAATCATTAGATAAATTGATGCATTTGTTTTTTTTTGTTTTTTTTTTCAATTTAGATTTTTTACATACTAATGACCCTAAATAGCACACCACAGAAATGAAAAAGTACTCACCCTCAGGCCAAGATGGAAATTAGTTTGTTTCTTCATATGCCGGTTTCACGCAGCTGCCATTTTAAAAAAGCGAAAGCGAGGTTCTGGTGGGAAGAAACCGGGAAGAAAAGGTAAACAGCAATGACTTGGACTACCATGATGTTTTGGTTCCTTGCCGCTGTCATCTCTGGCTTGCTTAGTTGGGGACACCTGATTTCCAGTGATTATCGTCGTCTTG
>JAUMHI010000259.1:1911126-1927501 GCA_032359435.1 Enteromius unitaeniatus | reverse complement strand
TACCGGAACCAAATTCCTTGTATGTGTTCGCTCATATACTTGGCCAATAAAAACGATTCTGATTCTGATTCTGATAAGGCTTGCAGAAAAAGGTTTACTAAAACAAAGTTATAGGGTCACCCTTTTTTCACGTTTCTTGGTTGGTAGAGACACTAGGGACTAGATTTTAGCTCTTAAAACTAGATTTTCATGATACGTCACCTTTAATATAAAATTGAAATGGTGTGACCACTTGAGATTAGACTGTAGATAGATTGAAATCTGCAGGCGAATATGCACTTTACTCATAGCCTCGAAGTGCTGATGTTGATAACATAAATAATTTGAGAATAGTATAACAATAATAAAAATAATAAATTAAAAGCTTTATGTTAACCATAGATTAAATACGAAATAAAATGAAAAATAACAAAAAATAAAATCATGTCTTTGATCCAAAAGCACACCTTAGCAAAGTACCATTCATGTCCAAAGCAATAATAGTCAAGAACAGTTTAAATCCCACACTTCTGAGCAACAGCCATAGCAATAACTAGTTAAATACAAAAAAAAGCTGGAATAAATGAAGCAAAGTAATTTCACATCTTTCTGAGATGGAGAGACTCGCATTCCCTGAGAGTCTGAGGGAAGCATGGCGAAACTTACACACACATCTGTTGTCATCGAGCAGTATCCGCTCTCCTCGGCAGCTGCAGTTGACTGTGCCATCTGGAGTAAGAAGACACAGGTCACCGCAGCCACCATTCAGAACCCTGCATGGAGATAGCTCGCCTGAAACACAGGGATAAGGGAACATCACGTGCCTTCACAAAAGTGCTCTGAGTATGTAAAAAAGAAAAAAAGCATAAATAACAATATTAAGCAGCAAACAAACAAACAAGAACACTGAGAAAAGTCATTCAAAAGTCTTTGAAGTGAGCAATCCACAAAACTTTGAGCTAAAAACAGGTTTGCTTTCTTAAAAAGAGCTGACTACACTGACAAATGCAGTACATCAGGGGCTTATTCACTGAATACCCTGGAGTTCCTACAAAGTGCAGTTCCTAAGCAAAACAAAAAAAAGTAGTTAAAAATTTAAAACGTAAGTGTAATCTCATTTAAATGAAAGAAGAAAACTATACTATTCTGCTCTATTTCTAGGTCACTATAGTCAAATATACAAATTTGTGATATTGAACTCTTTGTACTCTTTGTATATTGTATTGGACTCTTTAGTACTATGTAGTATAGTTAGTAGTGACATTTCAATATGTTTTCATTTTTACATTGTTCAACTTTCTTCATTTTTGCTTTTCACTTTTATTTTAGTAATTAGACACTAAACTAGATAGATATAAACTGTAGATAGATAGATAGATAATGCAGATGTCACATAAATAGAGTACAGTACACTGTATGCTATTTGTTTTAGAGTGAATATAGTTGTAATAGTTAAATTTTTATTTTAGTGTTAGTTATTTCAGTAATTCAAGTTAAACTTAAAATGAAAAATGTTGGCTTGACAATTTTTTTTTTAAGTTTTAAAACCTAAAAAAGATTGAATACTTTATCTCATTTCAGTTAAAGCAATTTTTTTATTTTTAATAATATTGGTATAGTTTAAAAAAAAAATATGCAAAAAAAGAACTTGCTACTGAGGGATTAAAAGTCTTGATATGAGAGATACATAAAAATCCAAGGCATTCGAATAAATTAAAAAGCCTTTAAAAATATAGCTATATTTTTAAGGTGTACATTTTAGTTTGAATTTTAGTTAACCATAATAACCCTGCTTTGTACAGATGTCAAATGTTTTCACATCCAGCATAAGATATATACTTCGAATAGGTCAAATCATGCTGGAGAACAGGTTTTTGGTTTATTCTGCCAATACATTCTGCATGTTTTAGTCTAATTATTGTGGCGGTAATATATATATTTATAATTAAACAACTTTGAGATAAATAGAAAGAGTAGTCTGTTCAATCAGACTGATGAAAGAACCTTTAAATGAACACCCAGGCTGTCAGGAAATGTTATGAATCCTGAACATTGTGCCTCTGGGAGCTGTATGAAGCACCCGCACCTATGAAGAGCCTTCAGCATCTCTAATTCATTGTGCTGTGACTCAGCATGAATATGAATACGAGTCTCAAAAATCAAGATTTCTGAAAGTAGATCACATTGTTGAACACAACAGCAGTGATCCTCACATCTGTCTGGTGTTGTTGACTGGGAACATTCCTTAGGTAAAAATGGTTAGAGGCAGACAGCTGCAATCATACGGCATGATCAAACAAATGAGAGGAGAAAACCCCTCACAGCAGGCTCCCAAACAGAAACCGTCGGGAGTCTCTTAAACCGATTTCCCAATGTCCTACTTTTCATATTTGCGACAGTTCAGAGCATCCTCTGTGACTCGAGGATAGTTTTTTTAATTAATTATGTCTCCAATTTAGTTTGCTTGGTTACTAAATAAGTCCACTCTAATTTATCATTCCTACTATTCCTTGGAAATCAAAAAGAGCCACCGCCAGCGAAAGCTCAACAGTGAATTCAATGCATGCAAAACATATATGAAAGATTCAGAGGCCACTCTCAGAGCCCAATCATTTATTTTGGAATACTTACAATTATTTGTGTCTTTGGCAACTGCTATAATTCCCATTGGCTGGTGGGGAATATCAGCCCTGAGAACTTTAGTATCTCCTCCTGTGAACTTGTTGGTCCGTAGCACAGCCCGCCGAGTCCAGTCAGACCAAAAAATGTAATTTCCGTGGATTGCAAGTCCAAAAAAAGTGCCAGGTCCTGACCTTACAATAACCTGACAACAAATACAGAGGGTAAAGTATAAGTATACGTATTTATATAGCATATATTTATACAGTTTATGCATTTTAGCATATATTACGTGTTTATATTATATTACATGTGAGTGAGTTTTATGTTTGTTTATATTACAATCTGTGAAAGAAATCTCATATTCGCCCAAGCTGCATTTATTTTTTAATTATTTCTAAACCTACCATTTACCCAATTACTGTATAACCTGACCCCTAAAACCAAGGTCTTTAAAGGGCTCTCAGAAATGTCCTCACTTTACAAAACTGTCCTCACTCTGAATCTTCTAAAACTCAAACCGGCCCTCACAAAGATAGCTGTACAAGTGCGCACACATACACACAAATCATTTTGATCCCAAAATAAAACACTGAAAACCAAAACTAAAATCCAAAGTGAATTTAGGCATCACATTATTATAGTATAAAAATAAATATTTATTTTGATACGTCCCAAACAAAACGTAACATCAGGAGAAATGAACATGCATTAAATAATTAAAAAATATTTAAGATACATTTCAGTAACACTTTAGTATAGGGATTCATTTTCAGTATCATCTAGTTGCTTATTGCCATACTTCTAAAATAACTTGAGTTTTTTTTTTTTTACTTTTTACTTTACTATTTTTCATGAACATATTCTACATCCCTAATCTTACCCAATACCTAAATATTACAAATATTTAACAAGCAGCAAATTAGGAGTTTAATGGGGCAAAAGTCAAAGGGTAATAATTTGTTAATAGTGAGTATTGGACCTTAATATAAAGTATGACCGGAATTTCTAACATGGTATGGAACTGATATATTATCCACCCTAAAATTCAAGCCATCCAGCTGTCAAAATATTACTACTACTATTAATACTACTTTTAGCAGTCATTGCAAAAAATGTTTATCCAATCCTTTTTGGCCACCATCTTACACGAGGATCAAACCAATGGCTTACAATTAAAGACAAGGGACAAAAACACACTCTGAAGACCACCGCAAAGTCTCTTTGAGGGGATTAAAACTAATGTGTAGGTAGAGGACACATGCTTTAAATAATCCCCCCGCAGCCAGTTTAGCCCAGATCCTGTGAGTGTTAATGCAGGTGTCATGGTGACGGACACAGATATACATCACACAACTCCTTCTGGGAGTTTCCAGGCTGTGGGGCGGGAGGATGTCCCACAGCTCCGGAGACCCAACCATTAACAGGAACACGCTTGTAGCCGTGATCACATTAGCCCTGCCACCATGGTGGGAAAAATAGGACAGGTGTTGATTAAGAGAGCCCAGCTTGAGCAAACAACAACTGGAGATACAAGAGAGAGGGGGGGGATGAGGAGCATGCCAGATGGTTTTTGATGGAGCATATTGATTCAGAATTAAATTTAGGGGTGCAAGCGTTCTGCTCCAGCACTAATTATCTCTGTTTATCTGATCAAATAGATGTCAAATAGAGTTTTTGGCTAACAACTATAGCTTACAGTTCTGATTCGCATTACCATAAATGTACATCTATAATAATAGTCCTCTTTGTGTGGATGTGATATAAATGATGGCACCTCACAGTGTGACAGATTGCGTTTCGTGAGGGAAAGTCTAACCATGCGTATCGTTAAGCTTCCACTCAGTTTCACCACACAAACCCCTTTGCTAAAACCAGTCGGGAGATTGCAACTGCACGGCAGTTTGCCAAAAGCCATGTTGATTTAGCTTTGCTTAATTCTTCACAGTTTAATTGGCTAGTTGATAGGACGGCCCGATAGGGGTCTCAAAAAAAGCTTTCATTACCACTAGTGCGCTTAGTTTGGGAGGTTGAGGAACTTTAATTAACTCTTTGTCATGTTTCCTAAAAGCGGATAAATCATTACAATTAAGCTGATCTTGTGAAGGGTCAATGAACCTGGCATCAGTGGACACTAATAACTCCAGACGGTTGCCCATCCTATGGGTGGTCATCAAGTCATTATCGTCAACCCGCTGCAAAACCCAATTGAGGTTTATGTTTTAGAAACTAAGTGGGAATTCCTTCAACTGGTGGTTATTATTTTCACTAAATTAAAAACACCCCACTAAACAATAAGAAACAAATTAAGAAAAAAACAGAATGAACTGGAACAGGGAATCCTGTTTAATCCTGTTTAAAATTAACATGATTCTTTATTTAAAAAGCAATACAAGAATAACATATTTGAACATATCTTCCTTTTGGGTTGGATTTTTTTTTTTATGCTGATATGCAATTGATCGTGAAGAATCTGATTAATTTATCAGTATATCATAATTCATTTGTTAAAAGTTTGTGGTAGCACTTGGTTAATGTGGTAAGAGCGTGGTAAAATCTGATTAAAGTTTGTGAGAACGCTTGACAATAAAGTTCTTTGTTTATTAGTAGTAAAAGATAACATCAGACATGCTTTGAATAAAATTAGCTAACTTTGAACCTATTTTTTGGTCCCACTTTATAATAGCTACTATGTACTTACATTTAAGTTCATAATTTGGTACAAGACACTTATTGTGTACATGCATGTTTTTACATTGTACTTATGTATTGAAAAATACTTAAATGTGATTACATCTGTAATTAACATTATTACACAGTTGAGACAGGACACAAATAATAAAAAGAATAATATACAAATATAAAAAAATAGTGTACAAAATAGCAAAAACACAATATATAATATAAACATTCAAGGACAGGGATGAAGTGTTTGTACTTGTATCATGATATGTGCAAATATGAAATGCAAATAAGCGTGTGTTAAATAAATAATGTATAATAATATTGTGTGTACCATGTGTAATGTTAGCGTTAATTAATTTCTGAAGCATCACAAAAGAAATAAAGACTGATACTCACATGTCTGTGGGAGCCGTCATAGTCACAGCGTTCAATTTTGCCCAGACTGCCATCAGAGAAATACAGCTTTTCTGCTTTATGGTCAATTGTGAGTCCGTTAGGAGTGAATACATCTGTGCTAATGATGACTTTGATGTTTTTCCCTGCAAGAGTTGAGCGCATGATACTGGGGCGCTGCTCGTTCCAATTGGTCCAAAACATCAGGCTACAAAATACACGGGACAAAAAATGAGAGGAATGGAAGCGATTTTACAGACAGCACTAGTCAGACAAAATGATTCAATACTGTCGCCTGCTGGTATTTTTAAACCAACTCTATGGCGCAAAGAAATATCACCGACTTATAAATAATAATAGTGGACAGAAAGGCCTCGGGGCCTATTTGGCGTTCCTCTTACAAATTCCTTTCACAGTCTAATTCCACAGACTAATTGAAAATTAGTGATACATGCTGACATTCTATGCCAATTAATCATTTCAGGTTAGATTCTAATTAACAGCAGTCTGTAGTCCATTTGAAAAAGTGCCAGATTACCAAGTAAGCATATTCTCTCCAAGGTTGAGGGTTTAATGTAGTCGGTGAACTCAGGGTCGGCACATCTTTCTGAATATCAATGCTGTTCATCAGTCTCAAACTGTTCTTTTGGAGCAGATATTTATGTGCATATACCATCCACAATGCCTGGAGAGTTGCTTCTCTGCTGGGTCAGAAATAAAAATATTCTGTCCACACCAAATTTTACACGGTGCCCTGCTCATCTGAAGAGGTCAAACTAATTAAAATGTTTTCCTTCTTGACTGATTGACATTCCACATATGTCAGTTTTCCTGTGTGTGACAAATCGATTTGCTTTCGATTTTAAAAGTCAATATGCTTCCTCCAGACATTAAAATCAATTTTCTTTCACATTACGTGTCCATCTCTATCAAGTGAATGTGTCCATTTTGTTTAGTATGTAGCGAATGAAATCTTTCCCTCTGTTGGAGCGGAAAAATGGCACCTTTTATATGCGTCACAACAAACGCAATTGGTTCTTGCATGTCACATGACTGATGACTGGGCTTTTTGAATGTTCTGAAGTGCAAATAAGCTTTTTAGTGCACATGGCAACAAATTCAAGCCTTCGTGAAAGCACATATGTTTAGCTGTGTATACTGCCCTTGAACAGTGCTAGAAAAGACTCTCAATGGTATTTTTGTAATTTGACAGTTTTTATAGACTAATAATACCAGATACCAGAAAAATATCTTACTTTTGGCATTCATCCAGGGCTAAGACATGGGGATGGTCATCCTCAGACATGGTGACAACGGCTTGCCTGGTGAAAGCTCCTTGTCGGCTCTGGTCTACTGTGTATCTGCTGATGCTTGAGGTGGTGGAGCTAGTCCAGTATATCGTGTCCCAGGCACGGTGATAAGCCAAGCCCTCAACCGAACCCACATCTACAGAAAACAACAAAATGGCTTGACAGTGCTTCATTTCCACTTGGCTAGAACATTACTAAATCCAGTCACATGGAAAGGTGTAGGACGTTTTCTTTGATATTACAATTTGGAAATGAACAGACTGTTGTGTGTTAATGCTTTCGGCTGTTGTATTTGCAGCTTAGTTTACTTATTTCTAACAATATTTAAATATATTTCAAAGAATTCCACATTTTCTCCAAAACACTGGCACAGAAAAATGAAGAAAGAACATTTAAAACTGTGGTACTGTATTAGCGTAAATGGCAAAAATAGCAAAAATGCTGCCCTTATGAACCTTCTATTGATCAAAAAATCCCTGAAAAATCATGCATGACAGTTCCACATAAATAGTAAGCACCACAACTATTTTGAATTGTGATAATAGGAAATATTGAATGAAAGCAGCATATTACTATAATTTATAAAGGATCATGTGAGTAATAGCTGCAGAAAATTCAGCTTTGTCTTTCCAGGAATAAATGATGACATAAAATAGTTGCTTTAAAACAGAATAATATTTCACTATTCTATTTTATATAACTATATATATATATATATATATATATATATATATATCACTTTATATGATCTACTCTATATGAGCCTTGGTAAGACCAATCACTCAGTGAATGTGTTCACTCAAAAAATAAAATTAAATAAATAAAAGGCATATAATCAATCAATGCGACATCTCACTAAGCATTATAAAACGGTTAGGGTTTGTCTGCTGTCATGTCCAAAAAGTCCTCAGCAAAATAGCAATTGTTTAAACACAGAGGCTGTAGCTAAAAATGCTACTCTTTCAAAATTCTTCAGTAATATTTTATGAACGGTCTGCAGAAATCCATCACTAATTAATCATTCACAATAAAAAGTGCCTGACAGCTTGCCTTTGCAGAAATGTTGGAGAGGCCAGGGAGTAATTAACAGGGGATGTATGACTTAATTAGGGAAATACGGATTATTAACGTCCTCACCCTCTCCTGGTGACAGAACGGAGAGGGTGTTTGCATGAGTTTCTAAGTGTGCATGTAGTCGAGGTGGCTGGGATTGGCTTTCATCTTTGAGAAAGTGAGTGAACTCGAGTGTGTAGACGCCATCAAAAGAGCCAGCTCATTTCAACCTGTAGTCAACATCACATGCTCTCTGGCTGGGGTACTTAGGCTCAAACAGGTAGAGGTGGTGGATATATATGTGAATGTTGCAGTGTGGCAGGAATATGAAAAGTACACAAGAATGGTCAAATGCACTTCTCCTTCAAAATGTCTCAAGTGAACATTAACAGGCTGGATGGAGATCAAAATATTGAATATGTGCTTTAGGCTAAAATTTTAATTACAGACATACTTCCAAGTTTTAATGTTATATACATTTTGTGCTAATAAAGTAATTACTTGAAAAATGTGCATGCCATTGTTTTGATTTAATTAGTACATATTTGATATTAATAATGTATATAATATTCATTAAAAAGTTAATGTATTCAATGGCATATTAGTCATAGACATAATATTGAAATTCCTAACAAGAATTCACAAACACCAGCACTGTAAAAAATTATGATTATGGGTTGTGAAAGGTTCATATTTTGGTTTTGGTAGTCCCTGACAAGAGGTTGACATGCATGCAACAAACAAAAAACACTTTTATTTTCTCATAATATGCACTTATTTTCACCGTCTCCCAAACGAATTGTTAAATAATTCATTTTTCCAAACCCCTCCAGTGATAGGTTGATTTCATTTAAAGCTGTGTTTGTGAGTTTTTAATGCTCCAAAAGAAGCACCTAGTGCCAGTTGAGAAATTATCATTTTGATTCAAACCAACAAGTGGGCAGGCAGTATGCTACCTTTCAAATCTAAACAAATAAGTTTTAAGATGCACATTTTTTAAGATGCATCACATTTGATGGATTTCGGTTAATATGTTTGAATTATGGAAGTTTCAGTTTTGGTAGTTAACTTTTTGTGTGTGTGCATGTGTGTAATTTTGTGTTTTATTTCAGTTTATACAAAAAAAAAACAGTGATTCTAATTGATGCATATTATGTTTTGTTACATATGCTAAACAAAGGCAATGATGAATCAGAACACAACTAATTTCATGATGACAAAGAGTAGCCTTTACAAAAAGGCAAATTAAGCAAGTGAAATCTAAAAAAGGTCTATTACCTAAGGAGCAATGAGCTTAGTTAAAAGAGAATTCAGAGAGTACTGTAAGTGGATAGCAGCACTAATCATACATAAGCTTTCTAAGTATATCTGCATCCCATTAACCTCAGCAAAGTGAAATGAACTGGCTTACTTAGAACCAAAAAGGCTTTAAAGGATTTTCCCCTGTTTGCCTAATACATAGAAATTGTATTTCGATTAATAAGATAGTCTATCCAAAAACAAAACATTAGTTGTGTACTCACTTTTATTTTGTTCTAAAGATAGCTTCTACAGCTTTTGGTGTTTTTGCCTTGATTATGATAGGTAAGACCAGAGCTGACAGGAAGTGAAGTAGGAGAGAGAATGAGGTATGATCAGTGAAAGATTCTCAAGTTGGGATTCAAACTCTGCACTGACAAATTATGACAGAATTCAACATACCCTGAATTTCATCTAAGAAATTCTGGTGTACATGTTTTATTGTTTCCATTTAAACCTAATTATGTCTGTATTGGTTTGGAATTGTTTTGTGAATGACATATTAGGATCTGAAAGAAAGTCCATCTCTAAACATGCGCTACAGCATATGCAGCTATAACACATGAGTTGTTTGATATTAAGAACTGTCATGATTGTCTCAGTACATTGTAAATGGATAATACACAGTCATTAGGCGTATTAGGTTTTCATTGTGGGCCACCATCAGACGTGAATATCGATTGCGGCTGAAACGTCTGCCGTATATAGCGAACATGAGGAAATCAATAACCATATTCTGAACTTTCTAACAACAGTGACAGGCAGGATCTTGAAAAATATCACCCTGCTTCCACTCATATTTCTGTTACAGTTTGAGGACGGTGGAAATGAGACAAGCGATTTTAATCCATCAAGGGTTGGGACACAGAAAAAGATGCAGTGTTTTAAACATCTTTTTTGACAGTTAAATTGGTCCCATTTAGTTGCAGAAAAATGGAGGTAGCTATTATACCACTTTTACTAGATGTTGGATGCATCGAGGCCTTGCTGTACATCACAGGCAGTGCCACTTATGGTTTCCAACAAATGGCCATTCACAAATGGCTGCTAAGAGGCTGGAATGGTTCTAGCGGCAGAACATTAAACAACATGTGGGTCACTGCAATGAGTCTGCATCAGGATGACGACAGGATCAAAAACAAATGGCAGCTTTTGTGGAATAAGCATCTCTGGACATCTTTTATGCTCATTGAAAGCCTAGCAATTAGCAGGATTTTTCAAACGCCCCTTGAAAAGCATAAAAGCACTTACAATAAACTGGACTTACTTTCAACTATGACTTGTCTTCCAGACCAATCATCATTGATCATCTGAATATTCCCAAAATGGATGTCGCTGAAGAATATGCGGTTATGATGCGAGGTCTGCTGCCGATAATCAAACGCCAGAGCGATGACGTTCTTGAAGAAGTCTGGATTCTCAAAAGGTTGGAGAGGGGAGTTAAGATCACTCTCGTCAGACAGGTGGATGCTTTTCAAGATGGTTCTTTCAGAGTACAGAAGATAGCCCTCATATCTTTGGCAAGCAAAGCCATCTTCGGCTAAGTACCCATGAGCACAGGAACAAGTCCTTCTTCCGCTGCCCAGGTGAAAACACAGCTGCTGACAACCTCCATTGCTCCTCGCGCATGGGTTGGTGCCTGCGTGCAAAAGCATAGAAAGACATCACTGGATGGACACTGAGACATTCAAAATAACTGTGCTTTCTTCAAAGAAAACATATGTGGCATAATAAAAATAAACTCATTAAGTTGAAACCTCAACCTTTCTCCCGGCCTTTGTTAAACACTTTCACATCCTTCAGGTTGACGCCAAGACCACTTCTTATCGTGACTGCATCAGTGGCATCGTTCTTGAATCCACGCCGGATCGATCCATTGGCATGGGCTCTGTCACAGAAAAAAGAGCCTGACATCAGCATTATGGTGGCGGTTATCTAATTAAAAGCAGCGAGACTTATTAAAACACACAGGAAACCTGCTTTAACTCTAAAGCCGAGAAAACTTCACCTTGGCTGTGACTTACGGTACACCCTATTTACATAAGGCCAACGGAGTCTGCCTGGGAGATGACAGAAACATACGGCAGGTCTCATAATAACCTTGCTCGTAAGGGGTTAATCCGTTGAGACTGAAGCAGCTGGCTCTGTGGGCCACTTTGGAGAGTGTAGCACTTAGTAAAATAATAAATTACCTGTCAGACCAGTAGATGTAAGCCCCGAACACAGCCACGGAGAACAGGTCCACATTGGTGGCTGACAGAACAATCTCTCGGCCCTCCCCGGTTTCAAGGTTGATCCTTTCTATCTTGTCGGTCCGGGCGTCGCACCAGTATAATCTATTTTCCTAGAAAGCAATTTGAAAATGCACATCAGCGCTTCTCCCTTTGAGCAGCCTTGTTTTATCAGCTACAGAAGAAATGAACGAGTGGAGTTTCAGGAAGTGGAATCAATTCAGCCTACCTCATAGTCGATGGTGATTCCATTCGGCCAGGCGATGCCAGAACTGACCAGGGTCACTTGGTCTGAACCGTCCAGTCGTGCACGACCTATGCAAGGATTCTTTCCCCACTCAGTCCAGAATAAATAACTTTTAATTAAAAAAAAAAAACTGACTCATCATCTTCAATATATTTTGACATTAGAAAATACAGATTTATCACTGAATATATCTTGACATGGACCCTGGAGCACCTTGGCATGTTCATCAGAGAAGATGAATCATTGAATGAATCATGCTTTTGAATAGAATCTTTCAGTTAATCATTTGATTTGATGCTTAGAACTCCAAACATCGGACTGAAATCTCAATGTAGCTACTCCAATGTTAGCAGTTGTTAGTAACTTTTTGCATCCTTTTTTAATGTCAAAATATTTACTCATCCTCTATAACACTGCTAGAAAAGAGTCAAAGGGACAGAATTTCTACTTTTGTTGTATGGCTTTGGAACAAAATTAGGGTGAGTAAAACATGTCAGAGTTTTCATTTTTGGGTGAGCCATTCCTTTAAAGTGTATAACTGTTGTTACACCACCATGGAAACATCATTCAAAGTTTGACTCAATTGGAAAAGGAAAAGACAGCTTTCACAGCCTTAGGCTTGAATAGGAGGCTGTTTTTTGGATGTCTGGGATTTAGAGGATCCCCCTCCTGGTGCTGTCTGCTGTCAGCAGATAGATGGGAGATGGGTTGAAGCATCTAAACACTTGTCTTTTCTCTGTGCGATTCTGATTGCAGGTTGTAGACATCAAATTCAAGGCAAACACAGACAAAGTTGGCAAGATCAGAAACCATAAAGTTTGACCCTAATTTCTGAAACAATACCATAATGGACTACAAAATGAGCCTGTGCCTGACTGGAGATGCATATCTCCTGGTTTTAAATTCTTAATTTGGTTCATTAGTAGAGGCCAAGACATTTTTAAGCCAAGTCTATCAGCGAAGCAGTCCTAGTTAGATCACAAAATTTACTTGACCTTCAAAGGTTTAAAATGCATTTTCATTTCTCTTCCAAGAGCTCATTGTATTATCTGGTCTAATGCACTTGCATAGTTCCCAAAAATTCACTCAGTAATTTCTCAAATGATTCTGAAGATTTATATTACTGATCTGCAGACATGGCTGAAAGTGATCCGTACCCTCTCTGTGGATGTACTGCGATGGCTCTTGGCTGGTCCAGCCCTTCTGATATTACAACTGACCGGTAGAGACCATTCAGACGAGTGATTTCAATGAGGTTGAGGCCATGGTCTGTCCAGTAAAGGTTACCTAGTAAAATAAACAAATAAATGCATGAACAATTGCTTATAATATGTATTATACTATATTGTGCTTATTGACCAAATATATGCAGCCTCGGTTAGAAAGAGAAAATAAATAAAATAAAGCTTTTAGTAGTACTATATCTAAATGCAATGACCATATTTGGATTATTTGTGACAGTGGTTAAAAATTGGCATCATTCCTTTTTTAAAGCAATTTTTGTATCTTACCAGCGATCCAATCAACTGCGATGCCCTCCACTCTGTTGATGCCAGTGGTGATAATGTCTTCCCTCCATGTCTGATCCCTCTTGGCTCTTGAGATCCGGTTTAATCCCATGTCTGTCCAATAAATTGTCTCATTGCCTGTATGAAGCAGGACATATGACAGGAAGAACAAAGCTTGCAACATAAATAGTGTATGAGAAAGCATCTGAGACCCTTTGCATACAAAAAAAGTGCAGAAAGAAATTAAGCAGAAATATTCTGGAAGCTTTGATACTGTTTATAAGAAACCCTATGTTAAGATCTAATGCTTTTTAATAGGAACAATAACTACAGAAACTAACAAGCGTCATTGAAAAAGGTTAAAGTGTAATACAAAAAAATTGTGCAGCAAACAAGTCAAACATGATTATAGTAATGACTAAAAGATTGTTTTGACAGAAGCACGCTGGAAATGTAACTGGTATTTTTGCCCTAAAAACAGAATGCGACAAGAGCAGTTATTTATTTGCATCCTCCTCTTATTACTGAATTCACACTCGGCTAACGGATCTCTTACATGTGACAGCAGCCAGCTGGAAGGCCCTCATCTGTTTCATGCTCCAACAAGCTGCCTCTTAATAACATGCAAATGGTATGCATGTGTAATCAGCTGTCATAGGCTGAGCTGGACTGGGGTTTTCTTTACCTGAGATGAGCGGATTCTGGTAGTAGGCGAGAGCATTTGCATTGAAACTCTCTGACCATCTGCCTCTACTGCCCTGCTGCTGAGGTCAGCGATTCTACCATGTTTCGCAACCCACACAGCATGTGAAAAAAATGACCTGCCCAGCTAATGATTTAAAGTTGCCAATTGAATATTATTTTATTAGTTTGAATGCATAAATCATTCAGTTTAAGCAAATACAAAAAATGAAGGCTATATTACAAGGTAGTGATTTTTTTTTTTAATGACAACATACAGTGGGTACGGAAAGTATTCAGACCCCCTTAAAGTCCTGACAGTGTCTTCAGCTAAAAGGTCCGGTCACACAAACCTCACTTTGGGTTAAGATACAGAAGACGGCTTTGCTGCACTACTTTCTGAATAAAACTCTTTCTCCCCTGGACTTTGATCAAGCTTTCTTATTTTATGTATTAGAGAAATCTAATACATATGGCGAGCCATTAAAACCATACAAGAAGTAGACAGAAAAGTCTTGGAGATTCTACAATTTTTGTGTTGAAGAGCAACAGACTGCATCCATGGACACAAGTTATTTGAATCAACTAGATCCTGTCTCAAAAGATTCTAATTTGGTGAGTGAAACTTATCAGCTCTCTATAAGAACACTTCCAAGAACCCTCATAAGTAAGCAGATCATTTGAAGTTCATAGTTTAGCAACATAATTATTTTAGGCTTGGTCCTTTTTTCTGGAGTTTGTTAAAATTGTTTGCAAATTTGGTCCGTTCATCTAGAGATTGTAGAAGCTATAGCTCGACCCTTTATCTAGATATTTGTAGGAATTGTAAAAGCAATTTAACCAAGTATCCAGAGACTGCAGAAGCTGCAAAAATAATTTATAGTTTGGTACTGATACTACTGGTATGCACAGATAGGCGTAGTCCTGTTCTCTGGAGTTTGTAGGAATTGTTTAAGAAACAATTTGGTCCGTTCATTAAGAGATTGTAGGAAGCCGTAGAAAATATTGGGACTGATTTTGCTGCAAGAATTGTGAATTCTTGACGGTGTGCTAATTCAGTAGCCATTTTTATTAATTTTGAAAAGTAACTGGGTTAAAAGAAGATATAGGTATAAAGCCATGAAAGAAGTTTGTTTACCTTCTGTTGAAAGATACAGAAAGATCTGAAGTAAATTGTCTAAGGGACAAATTTTAAACAAAGTATTTCAGCCTTTGTTGAAACAAGAAAACTAAGTTAGCAAACTAAGGATTTGACTGTGTGACTGAAATGGTCAATCTAAGAGATTGCTGTAAATTTAAATTAGAATAAGTACCTTTTAACAGCTCTAACACCTTTTGTTCTGTTTTCACACCTCTGAGGGAACTTTTCCTGTACTTGCCATGGCTGAGTCTTTACAAAACAACTGTAATGGGTCTACATTACAACAGAAGAGACCAACAACAGAAAAGCATGGAACAGAATCTCCAAATGTCACCATTGAACAGATGTTAGACAATCTTAATGTTTATTTGGGCAAAAGGCTGGGACTGAGGAAGTGCCGTGATGACATGTGCCAGAGATACAGCATTAAGCACTCAGAGAGTGGACAGTGGGCCTTGCCGGACATTAAAAGGGCTTATGGAAAGACACCAAGAAAGATGGACTGTCTGTGGTTTTGGTCAAACAAATTCTACAACATCTGCAGAAGTGTGAGACTGACAAACTACAATGTGAGATCAAAGCAGAGAAAGCAAAGGTTCGAGCACTAGCTGAACAATTGCAGGTTGTAAAAGAGGACAAAGAAAGAGTGTTACATGAGAATGACAAGTTGCTGACTTTGTCAACTGATCTGATTGAAGATTTTGATTCCAGTCTTTTGGAGAGCAGTGATGATGAATCTTCAATCAACACGTGTTCAGGCTACGAGGAATACAAAAGTCAGACTTGCTCCTGTAATTGTCAAAAACAGGCGGACTGAAGTTGAAATTGATAATGAGGAGGAGTATGAGGAGAACGGTGAACAACGAACTCGCATTGTAAAAAAAAAAAAATGGGTAAAGAAATATATTCCATGCAGAACTTACCAACCAGCCACTCCAGAACAAATTGACAAATGGTCAAAAGAATTGCCAGACGTGTACAAACAACCACGTAAGGTTTAGCTATTTATTCAACGCTTGCAGAAAATCTACAATTTGCATCCACTAGATGGTGTTATGTTTGTTAATGTGAACTTGAGAAATAATGACCAAAAGAGACTAACAGAAAGTTCTGAAAGAAAGATTGGCGAGTCTCAAAAAAAAAATTGAGGATGGATGGGAAGCTGTGAAAACCTTTTTGTTTGAACTGAAACCTGCAGAGATTAACTGGAGTAAAATAACCTCTTGCAT
>JAUMHI010000259.1:1871351-1911026 GCA_032359435.1 Enteromius unitaeniatus | reverse complement strand
GTACACACACTCCCAACACACATTTCAGTCCAAACAGCTTGAAAAAGTGCATGTACCACCGTATGACCCCTTTAAACACTAAACAAAATTTGACATTTTTATTGAAGAATGCATATTTTAATATTATACCTGCTAAATTGACTAAAAGGATTTTTATTCCATTTAGTTATATGGTATTTAGTTGTTTATACGGTTATATGGTGTTTAATATATATATATATATATATATATATATATATATTTATATATATATTTTTTTTTTTGCCTAATAATGATTAACTTGTTAAAATATCAAAAGTAATAATCTTACTCTAGACTTGAAAACAGCCACAAAAAGCTAGCTTTGCTTTGAAGCACTGTACGTGAACCACTATATTTTGGCCATCGTTCAAAGTTCATGCACTCTATCCTCTGATGCCCTGTTAAAGAGGTCAAAATTTACATCCGCTCCAAATTTCCATCTTTCACCTTCAACTTTTCCCTCAGAGTATGTTTTACCAGCTGTCAAAACAGGACACATCAATGGCACCTCAGAAGAGGTGTGCCTCTCCTTTCCTGTCTAAGCTCTAGCTCCAGAAAGCTTTAGCTTTCCACTCCCAAAGAATAGTGTCAAGAAGTCTGCATGACATCCTCTGAGCTGGCAGTTCAGAAGACGATGCTTTTAATGCAGATTTTAATCGCTTCCACACCACTGAAGTTATCCCTTCGGGAATGTCATGCGGTGATGACTAGGAGATAAGCTGGCGTTTTCCTTTTTTACTCACGCAAATGTGTGCGATTTGCAAGTATCTGTTGACAAACTCACAAAAAGACAGTTTCTAGCTTCCTGTCTTGCCCCTTGCTTATTTTATTGTTTGCACTGCCATTCAAGATACATTAGCTTCATTAAATGTGAGAGAGACACATAAATTGTACAAGCGTGAGGTCTGAGCAATGAATATAATTATGGCTCTGAGATAATGAACCCATTGTGTCTGGAAATAATGAAACCATTCTGCATTTGCTTTCCATCTCTTCAAATCATTTGGTAATCAACACTACTTGGGTTCACTAAAGATGGTAAAATCTATTCCAACGTATATTAATTACTTAATGATAAGTGCACGCTTTTAAATAAGCTATTTATTTACAGAGATTTAAAAATAAGTTAATTAAAAAGTACTCAAAGCCCCCTTAAGATACCACGTGGAATGCCCCAAAAGATCTGACGACCATCGACCAATCAGTGTTTTGGTACTTGAGTACTTTTTAATCAGATAAAAAGAGAGCGAGAGTCTGATTGGATCTGAGAGGACTGAGAGTGGTTGTTTCCTCATTGCAGTATCTGGCTTCTTCAGCCTTGGCTGGCTGCACCTCAGGATTCATGAGTTACTCTCACACCCAGGGAGGGTGATAATGAGATTGGCTCTGGGCCATCAAACTCACCTTTTTACTGGCCGTGCCATGTCAGCTTACTGGTACACACAAACACACACACACACATTAACCAGAGCAGAGACGGAGATATGCGTAGATGTGTGCGTGCATGGTTCACTACTGCCTCGCCTCTGAAGCCATACAGTGTAAACAAATGCTAGTAAATAAACTGGAATGAGGACTGTTCCTTCAGGCCAGGTGGAAAGTGAGTAGAGCTAAGCATTTCATTACAGATTGCAAATGTTGATGTAAAGGAAGATTACTTGTGTTTTTCCAAGCATATTTCAACCAGATTTATTGGTAAAACCTTATTTTTCTACTCACTTTTAAAAAGTCTGTTGATTATAAGTAACTTTGCCACTATATATCAACCACCAGTCAACAACAGAGTGTTATTAGATTGCCTACTTAAAGGTGGAGTATGTACGGAAGATTGACAGCTAGCGGTTGAAATGTGTAGTGCAAAAACAAAGGCATTTTAGAGGCATTATTTTTCAGAGAAACAGATACATGATAGATACAGATACATACAGCATCTGCTGATACTTCTGTTCTGTTGGTGCCCCTACAGACATTCTGCTAACTTTTAGACACTTTGCAAATGCAGTACATTTTAATTTATTCTACAAAATCCAACCCTAATCTACTAATACTCTTATATTAGTAAATTGACATGTGCTTGCTTATAGTTCGTAGAATGTCTAAAATGGATTGTTGAAATAAAGTAACAATTTATTCACATCTTAAAATAGAATATTACTCTTGAATTTAACTCTATACCCTTACTTTATTGAGTATGCATGAAACTATAAATATGCTAATTGGTCCCCGCCTCCACTCAAACACACCCAGCTCGAACCTGCTCCATTTTCACTCAGTTAACTGAAGTAGTAAATGCTACACAATGGCAAGTGGCAATCTTGGCTTGATGGTTATTGCTATGTCATTCACTGCCATTTCGAGAATGAATTCTCAAGTGAATTTATGCAAACACAGAACGGATTACAGCATAGAAAGTGCGCAAAAAGCATTCCTCTGACAATCACTGAAAGGCCGTCACTCAACGTAGTTCATCGTGTTCTAACAAACTTATGTTATAATCAATGAATGATATTTACATTGCATCCACACCTTTTTATGAGAGCCAAGAACCAAAATGTTTGAGCGGTGATTCGATTTTGGCTAACTAAAACACCTCTGAATAGCCACTGCACTCAGGACACAAGCACATGTTTGTGACTGACTATATTACTCAATGTTGCAAAAACATTAAATGGAAACATTTGACCAAATCTGAAAAGCCCTGGTAGTTAAATAATATAAAAAATAAAAATAAAAAAGCGCATCCAATCATAATAAGAATGTCTATAAAAATGTAAAATGATTGTATAATACATAATCAACATGTATGATTGTGATGATGTTCTTTCTACTATACCTATTCAGAGGATCCACCACGATGGCTCTAGGGTGAGACATGTCTCCCTCCAAAAGAGTTTTCCTGGTTTCTGATGCCCTCTCCAGCCTAGCCACGCTGATGGTTTTTCTGTAGCCATCGTTGGTCCAGTAGAGATTATTTCCAATCCAATCCACTGAAATCCCCTCAACATTATCAAGATCTGTAAGAGCACACAATTCGGCTGCTGAAAAGCTGTTGTCGAAAAAATAACAACCTTTCTACCCTTTATTTGATTTAAATTCATGCAATTTCAGGTGTAAACATAGTCTTTGTGTAAGAAAATGAAGCAACTTTACAAATTGAAAACACAAATAACATAGCAATAATGCAAAATGTTCAGTAATTACCATCTTTGAGAATTGTTTCCCGACTGCTTCCATCAACTTTCTGCCGCCCTATCAAAAAACTTGTAGTATCTGCAAAGTAAATGCTTCCTGTTTCAGCATGATAGTCAAGAGCTCTTGGATTCACCAAGTCCTCAATAGGAACCATGTGCTCATTGCTAGACTTCACATTCATGTCCAAACCCCGGATTATCCCAGGACGTCCCTTTCCATAGAAGAGGAATAGATCATTCTTGGGTTCTGTGAAAACAGATAATTAAAATATTAACATACGTGTAAGTCCTTCCATGCTACGTACACTACAAATATGTATGATAATGGTTATCATTATGGCTGCATATTGATGAATGCAAAGTAAAAAATAAGTAGTTATTATTATTTTACGTATAAAAAAATGTCACACATTACAAATATCTTTGCTGCTAATTTCAGATGATTTAAATCTGTCTTGCTGAGTACAGGTATTTTAATAAAATTTAAATAAATATTTCTTGATGTAAAAAAAATTCCATATCACCATCACAAAAATAATTGCAATTTTAAACAATAATAGAAAATAGTTATTTTAAATTGTAATACTTTTTCACAATATTACGGCTTGTATTTTTTTTTTTTTTTTTAAGCAAATATATGCACCTTTGAGTTTAAAACAAAACATTAAAAAAAATTATTCCAAATGTTTAAACAGCAGTGTATAATGTTTTTGTTTGATCCCAAATCAGTTGTGTGAAGATCTATAAAGCCCAATACTGGCAGTGGCAGACGTGTTAAGTTACAGAAATGAATGGAGCAATCAGCCCCACTTAGCATCCCCAGGCAAAAATTATCTTGATTGAGAGGATTCATTTGACAAGCTCCAGCAATGATATTTTTGTTCACTGGGACTTTGTTTAAACAATAAATCTCCTGTTGTCAGATTAACACAGGCACACAACAAAGGCTGAGGTTACCCATGGGTTTGCAACAAGCTCAAATAAATTAACCTCTATTCACAGTGGGGATAAAACAAAGGGCGATCTGGCCTGGCCTGTCTGTTATGCAGCAGGCCGATGGGAAAGGAGGATGATTCTGGGTAAAGAGAGGGACCTCACCTCAACATCCACCTCCTCCCTTATGGGACCACACCAGTGTGGGTGAGACCACACAGATATCACTTCAATATATCATTCTGAGTGGAAAAGCTCCACTACCTCGAAGACAATTAAGACCTATATATCAAATAACACAGGGGCTACTAAATAAAGGCAGCCCTAGTAATTTAGCATAGCTTCTTATCTGATGGAAAGAGGAAGGAAGTAGAACATCTGGGTGGTAGTATAAATCAGAAACGTCTCAAGACGCAGAGCTTTGTTCATTATTGTAGTCACTTCATGCTTAACTCAGGATCGTCATTAATTGACCCATAGCTTTCATTGTCAACTAAGTAAAACGTCCATTGATCAGGAAGATCTGCCTATGGGGGAGCAAAGTGGAAATGGCAGTAATGGCAGTAATGAATCATGCTATAGGCAGTCAATAAAATAACATCACAACCACGTGAGCCAATCTCCTTAAAAGTTCATCTCCATCTCTGTCAATCCGAGTCAGTGCCAAGACTGGCGCAAATGCAGAACCGCTCAATCTTCCCGCTTAGCAGTGTAACAACACACACATTTCAATTTCCAGCTCTAGATGGCTGACGAGAATCGAATAAAACAAACACATATTCCATCACCATTTCTGCAGGGATGACGTGACATTAGGTTTCATAGAATCATTGGGTACATTTTTGTTCATTTGGATGGCAGAGAAGAAATATATTTCTATTAGGGTTGTCAATTGATTAAAAAAAAAAAACAAAAAAAAAACAATAAGGAATTACAGAATGTAAGTAACTGCATTATGTTTTTACTTTTTGGGGGAAATCTGACAGCTTTCTGACCTTCCTAAAGACAGCAATGGAATAACCATGTTAAAATTTGACATCAGTGATATTTTATGAAGCTATGAGAATACTTTTTTGTGACCAAAGAATATATTGTGCTACTCTCGTGAATTGCTTTCTCTGCGCACAAAATGTATTCTCATAGTTTCCGAAAATTAAGGTTGAACCACTGATGTCACATTGACTATGTTAACAATTCTCTTTTGTGGGTCATGAATGTGGTAGTTGTGTTGCTGTCAGAAAGCTCTTGGATTTCATCAAAAATATCTTCATTTGTGTTAAGATATATCTCTTAATAAGGTTTCATGGGTTTGGAATACCATGAGGGTGACATAATTTTCATTCTGAACTATCCCTTTAAGATTTCAAGACAAATTTGAATGATTCTACTTGATTGTCCCTTATTATAATTTTCTGAAAAATAATGTTAAATTGGTAACACTTTAGAATAGGTAAGACTTGTTTACGACAGTTTGACTTTTCACTCAATAAATTCTTAATTAGCTGCTTATTAATTCTTAGTAATTTAGTTGTTAATTTAGGTTTTATGTAGGATTAGGGATGTAGAATAAGGTCATGTAGAATAAGGCATTAATATGTGCTTAATTAAAACTAATAAATGGCTAATATTCTAGTAATATGCATGCTTATAAGCAACTAATAGGTGTAACTGTAAAATAAAGTGTTACCATTGTTTTAAACAAAATATGTCAGGCTCTTGATACAATGATGACTTCTCAATCATCATTGTACTACATTGCATTATATGTTTTGTTACATTTTATTATTATTAGTATATCGTTATCATTATCAATCTTGCTATTTCAGAACAACACATTTGAACAGCTACAGTGCACAAAAGTGAGGCTGTAAACTAAGGTGGACTGACTTTTGCAGGACAGCCCATCACTTCCCAGGCTGAATCCGGTACGACAGCGGCAGCTCCGGGATTTGTAGCTCCCGCTGAGAAGGCAGATGTGCGAGCATCCTCCTGGTTTACCATAAGGGTCGACTTCACACGCATGGCCCTTGACTGAAGAGAGGACACTGGTGTCACTTTTGCAATTAGCATATTCATATATACACATAATCTTGATATAATATATATATATATATATACTGTATATATAGAGGATACAAAACCTGAAACAAGCCAAAAAGCGATGCATATGATGCAAAAATGAAGCAAAAAATAAATAAAAATCTGAAAGCATAAACATGCCTGCTTTTCGGTCTAAACAAGCAATTCAAACCAAACGCATACTTTACCTTTCGGTTGACTGAGCTTGTGGTAAACCCGTATTGTTTTCGCATTTCCTATGCTGGTTAGCGTCTCCGGGTCTGTGACATTGAAGCGATTTATCCGTAAGATGTCCACCACTGCTCCACTGGAGGGTTCAGAGCGAGTTGCGTACAAGTAGTCCTCAAAGACAGCTAATCCATGCAGGTGGGCCACCTAGAAAACGGAGCATTGACTTCTTCAGGTTGATTAGAACACCCAGAACCTACATAAGCTTGGTAAATATCACCTTGTAAGCTCAACAGAAACAGAAAAGCACAGATACAAGTCCTCCTTGTTATTTCCCTTCGAATTCAACATCAACATTCAACATCAAATTAGCCATTAGCTGAAGCTGTTATTAGGCTTAATTTGACCTGGCAACAACCCACAATCTGAATAAAGAGGTGCAGATTTGCAGACAGGCTGAAGGTAAGGGAATCATGTTGATATGCATTCAGGCAGTTCAAGGCATTCTGCAGGGTCAGCCAGAGTGCATGTGTTTCTCTGGGGACACCTCGATTCTGTGCGGTGGTTCTAGCCTATCTCTGCAAGCAACATGTGACAGGAGCAGACTGGGAGCGCTGAACACTGCCTGCAAATACACACACATTGAAATGTGCTTTGTGCTTCACCTAAACCCACAGGGAGATAATTCATCCTCTCCCTCCCTTACTGCAAGAGGTACGAAATAGTGGCAAAATAGTGTGGCTCATAATGCTTTTCCTGTTTAAATTTATAGTCAGATACTCACCATTCCTCCAGGGCAAGAGAGGATTTTCCAGTGTCCAAAAAGTATTTGAACACGTAATGCACAGATCAGTTTCTTGAGATCAGTTTTAGTACATGTAAAATAAAAGTTTACACAGGGGTCCACCATGCAGTATTAACAAAGAACATTTCGTAATGATTCTACATGATATACTGCACACCTCTGAACATCTTTTGGGTGGGTACAGCTTCTGAAAGAAGGATTATTAGCATGACTATTAATAACATGTTGGTACTTACAATGCACATATTATGTAGGACCATATTCAACAGCCCTAACTTAACAACTACCTTACTGATTATTATAAGCAATTATAATAAGCACATTAATAGTTTAATGAGGCAAAAGTCATAGTTAATAGTTTATTAATAGTAAGAATTGGACCTTAAAATAAAGTGTCATCGAAAGTATCTTATGCTCATCAAGGCTGCATTTATTTGACCAAAAACAGGAGACCAGTAATATTGTTGCAATTCTAATTCTAATATACAATTATAATTATGTTATACTACTATTACCATTTAATAATTTCTTTCTATCCAATTATGTAATGACAAAACTGAATTTTCAGCAGCTATTACTCCAGTCTTGAGTCACATGATCCTTCAAATGTTTTGTATGGAAACCATGAGAAGTATGTATTTATTTAAAGTAAATGTCATTTTAATGTGCTAAATGCTAAATAAACTAAAGCAACTAAAAAACGAAAACTATTAATTTCTTTTAAAATCAATCAAACTTTTTAATCATAGTGTATGTACAGTACATAAAATAGTAATAAAACTCTCAAATAAGACAAAATTATGATGAATTCTTTGGTAACACTTTATATTATACAATCTGTTGACAATAAGTAGCTTTGCACCAACATGTCAACTAACTGTCATTAGAACATTAGTACACTTTCTAATGAATAGAAAAGTTAGTTGCAGTTAGTAGTGAATAAATAAGTGTTCCCTATTCCAAAGTATTAACAAAACCCTTTACCTATTATTAAATCATTTAATATATGTATGTTTTATAAATGTAATTTTTGGTGCAATTTTTATGCAATCATGTAATCTAATGTAATTACATCCATGAATTTAAATTTAAAATATATATATATGAATACAGTTGAGTGCAGAGGAGTGTAAGTGAGCAAAAGAACAAAGCATGCTTTAAATAAAAATAAAAAAACTCCCCTGCAACGGTGCCTTATTAGAAAGGGTGTCATCACATAATAAGAAACCCGTTAAAAAAACAATCAAGTCGAAAAGGGTAGATACCATTTTCAGGACTCACAGAATATCACCTTAATTTGCGAAGGAAATTAAATGTGTTAGCAACCTCTCACCAACACATTGCGGCTCACATTTAAGAGCTCCATTAAAGCAAGCACACCCGCACCTGCCTGCATACAGTCATCCGTTGCACAATGTACGTGGCCTTCTACACTTTCCAACAACAAGAAGATCTTCGGGTTGCTTAGCTGAGGTCTCCTTTTGAATAATTATGATCCATAATTAACGTCCTGTTAAGTGCACTTCAGGTAAAATATTCAAATGCTGAATCTGTTTCTGTAGACCGTGTTCATTTAAACTAATTAATGCAAGAACTAGCTTGAGAAATTAAAACGCAGATGAAGCCACACAGATACAGTTGCTGCTGGGTATAAATGTCATAACCAATTAATACTTGAAATCAATCTGTGTACGACTGTGTTGGTTTCTTTTTTCCCCTATCAGGGATGATTTAAATCTTGCGTCAGACAAACAACTCTTTACTTCCCTTCACATCACCGTTAGTAAGTATGCATAACGTATTCATTTTATTATTAGGAGCTCAATTTCAGCATCTAAACAACATCTTTTTGGTGTGATAAAATATGGTAACATTAGCAAAATTTCTGCAAGATTTCACAGACAAAAATAACTGTACCAATGGTAACCACAAGAGACTGCTTTCCAAAACATAAATTAAAAAAAAATTAAACAGCAATGTTTGAAGCTGTAAAATGACAAACGGCAATGCAAAAAGAAAAAGAACAATAACTCACTTGGTATCCCTGGATGATAGTGTATCTGTTTTTGCCATTGTAATCCACCATTTCAATGTAATCCAGATATGCGTCTGCCCAGTACACCAACTTTTTTACTAGATCCAATGCCACGGCAGTCGGCCGCTCAACCTTATAATCCACAAGTCGAGTTCTGTTGGTGCCATCCATGTTGCAGCGCTCCAGTTTGGCTTGATTTCCATAGTCGGTGAAGAAGAGCATCCTGCATGTGATCGAGAGAGAAAGTGCAAAGTTTTATTACAGACAAATGAAGGTCATCCAAAAATGTAACTTTTACCCTTATTTACTAATCTTCATGTCATTGCAAACCGGTAAAACTTTAGCTAAAAGTCATCAAAGAAGTATTCTGCTTTACAGTTCTGAAACAACATCTGGTGAAGTAAATAATGACACATTCTTTCATATGCCCTTAAAAGTACATATTACTGTGACACATAAAAACAAGATCTCATGAGTACAATTTTTCATCACAGGCTGTTTCTATAAGACTTTCTTTTTGTTTCCACTCATAAAACATGTTGCCAATTAAAGCAAGACCTCATTAGTGACATGCATAAATGCATTTATCAGATGACACCGTTCTCCTTTGAAGTATTTCAATTACAGGAGCCCTGCTAAAAAAAAGCGTCATTTTTTTGCCCTTTGTGTATGCAAATAGATGACCAGACTACAAACAGCTACAAAAATCTACCAGTGAATGCAAAGTGTGTTCGACTGAGTGTTCAAGCTCTAACAACATAAGATACCTAGTGGCTGATACTGCAAACATATAATTTAATTAGGAATCTAACAAGGAAAGGGTTCACACGCAGCCAGCGGTCCCCAAGTGCTTAATTGCTCCTGAGAAGCAAACATAAAACAAAAAGGAAATTAAAAAACTTTACCGTAAGGAGCTTTTTATCATGGCAGATCCATCTCGTAGTCTGTTGTTATCCAGAATTCTTTGGAGCGCAGTATCAACCTTTTCTTGTAAGTCATTTCATTTGTCCCTTGGGGACTGAAGTCGCAGAACTCATTAAATGTTTCAAAGTCAGACTTTTAGCTGATTAGAATATTAGTAAAAGACGTAAAAAAGATGTCTCTCTAAGGCTTCTTGTCTGCTCGTCTGCTTCTTGACCCTCCTTAAATCTTTTGTTATCTGAATGCTGGAAATAATTGAACCTTGTACCAGTGATGCTTTTCCTGCCTGCCAACAATAATAACTAATTGGCTCCTGTAACACTTACAAAGTTCCAGTACACTGTGGTGTGTTTGACTTGCTCTGTGTTCCTCAGCCAGATTCTTGTTATTTTTTTCTTTCTCGTTCTTCTTCTTTTTTTTTTTTTTTTTACTTAGGAACAGTTCAGCCCTTAATACAGAAATTGATACTATATTGTAAAATAAAGAAAAGAACAACTCATACTTGTCACAATCGTGCGGAGGCAAGACACAGAGAGTTGCATAGTCCATCTCAAACACAAACATCTTTAATTCAATCCAAAGGTTTTCACAAAACGAGAGTAACGGAAGCACGCTTAACAATAGACAATGACGGACAAAGACTGATTCACAGAAGGCAACTTATAAGGGGGAGACAATCACAGATAATGGGCTGGACACACCTGACACAAATAAACTGATTACAAGAAACTAGGTCACAGAGCACATGGGGAAGGACAACAAAACACTAGTATTGTTATATACATATAACAATACTAGAAGAAAAAAACACTAACTGCATTGTTCCGTTATGTTCAAAACTGTTCAAACAGTTTTCAAACAGCCACATCCTCAGACCGCCCACAGTAATGCATCTTGTACAAAAAACTTGAAAGCACATATTCAATTTGGCAAGCTTCACTGTTTTTAACTTAACATACCATCTTAAAAATGCAACAAGCTGCTTAAAAGTGAGGAATAAATACATTACATAATATGAATAATATACACTACCGTTCAAAAGTTTGATGATCTTTAAGACATTACTACTCTTATTCTGGAAGGATGCATCAAAGGCATTTATAATGTTACAAAAGATGAAAGAAAAAGATGAAAAGATGTTTGCTGAGCACAAAATCAGCATATTAGAGTGATTTCTTCAGGATCATGTGACACTTAAGACTGGAGTAATGATGCTGAAACATGTGGCTACTATTACAGGAAGAAATGGTCATATTTTAAGTTTGGGGATAATTCTAAACTATAATAAATTAACTATTAACTTCAACTTCAATATTGGATATGTTTAGGTATGGGGTAGGATTTAGACATCTAAAATATGGTCTGGCAGAATAAGGCATCAATATGTGCTTTGTACGTACTAATAAACAGCATACATGCTATTATTATTAATTATGCTAATAAGCAAACAACAAATGGTGAGAGATGGTTTAAATTTTATTAATATATGTTTTGCTTAAATAAATGATTTTATTATAAATTGTTAGCAAGAGGATCCGTCTCTTTCTGAGCAAGCAACTGCCACATATTAGATTTAAGCGCTGCTGCAATGTGATTTTTTAACACCAAAATAAATGACATACAGAAGAATAAAGCTAATAAGGCATCTGCAAGTTCAGTGTCTTTTTTTCCTGGTATTATGGAAGAAAATATTTCATACAGCAATCCATGCTATTACTCACTCATCCGCATTTCATCTGTAAGATGGTTGGAACTATGATAAAACAGTTTCATTTGTATAGAACACATTTAGTATTTTTTTAAATCTATGTTGCTATTATATTTATTTATACATTGTTTAATTTGTTGGTGACTATTCATGCAATAATGTTATTTCAAATACAGATGAGATTTGTAACAATAGTATAATAACTTTCAGTGTTAATATTAGTAATTCACAACTTGCTACATTTAGAGAATGTACTGTATACTGTACAACCTCTGGAATTATTCAAATAAATTACATTTATTAATTTTTATTGATTATCAGCAACATTTAACAGGATATCTCCTGCAAAACACACTACATACATAATGAGAGGACAACAAATGCAATAAGGCAAAATGAATGAAAAATAAATCCATAAATTGTGCATATGCCATATATTGCTCTGCGCTCCAGCACTGAGCTTGTGTGTTTGAGGCAAACAAACATTTCCCACCATTGTTCACTGTACTGTATATATACTTTCTACGTCTGATTCTAATAATACAAACAGATGAGACATGTGTGCAGAAGATATTCTTGCAGTGAATGTTGCATTCTAATACCACATAACAATAGCTACAGAATGATAAATCAGCAATGGTGTTTAGATAACAAACTCAATAAGCCCAGACAAACCACAAAACACAATGGGAACCAATCTGACCCAGTCATACATCTCATCTGCTTCTTTAGACCTTTCGACCCGGACTTTAAGTAATCACTGCAAGGTGACACAATGGTCCAACCCAAACCCGGACCGTAGGGGAATTTCATTACTATAGAGAATACAGAACAGAAAATGCCTCCCCTTTCTTTCACAAAGACAGATTACCAAACAAGATGGGTGTGGGGGGGGGGGGGGTTGTATAAAGATTTACGCACAGCTCTGTTTTCATTTTGCTCTAAACCAAATTCAAGTTTCACACTCTCCACTGACTAAAAAAATCTCTCACCCTGCTTTTCGAATTGATTTGGGGAATATAAGTTAGACTTTTAAAAGCGAGGTTAAACCAAGTTCAGTCTTATTCCCTCTCTGGGATTTTTGTTTCAAATTAGAAAGCTAAATTTTACATAAAGCCTCTCCAGAAGCGTACAAGAGGATGGAGGCTCCTTCAGGAAAGCAGGCAAGAAATTGGACAAAAAATAGGGAAGGAAAAATATATCAGAACCACAAACGAAACACTTAACGTTTCGTGAACTCTTTCCATAACTACTATGCCTCATGCTGAGCCACTACCACAAACCGCCTCAATTTCTTTTGTTTTCACTCAAGCGCTCCAGGCTGACAGACCTCCTGCGTTCCCTCAGCCTCCCTCACACACAAGCAGCTCCAACCTCATCTCGCCAATTACAGGAGGAGGACCAGAAAAAGCAGAACGGCTGTGTAATGTAGTAAACTGCACTTTGCTGAAGCCTGGAGGTTTAACCGCTGCACTCCTCTCCCACACTCCCGGGAGGAAACTGGCTGGATGCATTGAAGGCCATGTACAAATGTGAGAGAGCCATTCCCATGGGTTATGTTCATGTAAACGCACCAACGGCGTGTAAAAAAAAATAAATGTTTACGTTTAATTACATGCTCCTCATGAACGATAAAAGGACGCAAAAAGGAAATGTTCCCAGTGAATGGAAGAGGAACAGTGTTGAGCTTGTTTGATAAGGGTAAAAAGGGCCAACTTCCAGAATTTTCCTAAACCGGATTTTCTACTTAAGGTCGGCTCTGTGAGGTGAATAAGGGGATCTTTGGTAAACATATGGAAGCCCAAGAGAAAAGCTAAAAACCAGAAGCATATGTTTCTAAAGCCATATCCTACAGCATATGTGCTGCACTGAGAGCTTTGCACAGTTGAAAGCTGGAAAACAAACCAATTCTTTATTTACCCAACCATTTTATTTGACTAAAAGACCGAAGCATTTGCTTTCACTTTATTTGTGCAATTTGTACAACTTCTGCTTTCAAATTACAGATAATTTTATTATATACGTTTTTTCTTTGCTCATAATGTATTTGGAATATTCTTTAATACATACAATATATTATCATATTATGTGTATGCATTAAATTAATTAATAAACTAATTTGAAGATATCTTAAATGTAAAAAAAAAAAAAATGAAATATACAGTTAAGAAATATGCACCGAACACACAAATTAGTTTGCATGTCAAGTTAGTCATGTGTCTTGTGTCTCATTGGTTGGTTCTTTTCATAAGACCTGTACCGTTTTATATTTATAATAATAAATAAATATAAAATTTTTATATAAATAGTTCTCATGTCTTTTGTCGAGTATTGAATTGTGTAACCTATTGTTGGAGAGATTGTGTTTCTTATTCAAGTCAAGCCTGTTCATGCCAAGTCAAGTCTGTATTTTGGATTACTGTATTTAATAGAGCTAACAAACTGGTGTTTGTTACAGACACCATATTGAGCATTGCAAAAAAAAATACTTTTTTCTCTTTTTACCTTAAAGCAAAAAGACAGCCGCCATTTTGAGTGTTACAATTTCTATCATTCATATGCACGAATGGACCACCCCTGCCCTATACAGCTCTATACTCACTTTAGCACTAAAATGGCAAATGCTAAAGCGATGCAACGAGAGAATTCAGCCCTCTGTGCATTCCATTCAAAATCTCTTGTTGATGATTACAGGAATAAGAATGTCTTGGTTACATATGTTACATATGTAACCCTCGTTCCCTGAAGGAGGGAACGGAGACGTTATGTCATTGACTGCCCTCGGAGGGGCTGTCGACAGGAGCATGAGGTCCGGAAACCAGGTTCGGGTGGGCCAGAGTGGCCCAACCAACGGAACCTGCTCCTGGTCCTCCCTGATCTTGCACAGAGTCTGTGCAAGGAGGCTCACTGGGGGGAAGGCATACTTGCGAATATCCCTGGGCCAGCTGTGTGCCAGAGCATCCGTGCCGAGGGGGGCCTCGTTCAGGAAATAAAACAACTGGCAGTGGGACGATTCTTTGGAGGCGAACAGATCCACCTGGGCCTCCCCGAATCGACTCCAAATCTGCTAGATTGTTCTGGGATGGAGTCTCCATTCTCTGGGTAAAGTGAGCTGTTGTGAAAGCGCATCGGATTTTAACTGCGAATAACTCCAGAGGAGTAGATGGTGGGCGAGTTGCAACAGACGACGGGAACGAACGTATCCACGGTGGGGCAGCCAGGACGAGAGAGGCGGCTCGAATGCAGGGAATGCAGGAACGCTCCGACCAAGGATTTCGAATAGCAGGTAATACTTTTCTTCTTTTCTGAGATCGAAGCAGAAAGCTAATGGTGGTTTGCACGCCACAATCTTATATACCCGTATGTACGGGGAAGTGGCTAGGCATGCAAAAACCACTGGCCAATTCTCATTGGCTTTTTCTCCAAAGATCAGAGTCGATTGGTCTCCCAGGTGGGATCCCATGACGTCAGTCAATGACATAACTTCATAGTGACTGACTGAAAGGGAACACGTCATTTAGACTCAATGAGATAAACGGCTGTCATTTCCTTTAAATACACCTTCATTCAGGGCAGTTAGGATTTAGTTTTTGTCAGAGTCACAGCACGAAAACAAAAGGATGACAGTCACACACCGAAGAAACTGAAGCGAAATTGATGGCCTGGGCTCTCCTTGCAGTCTTTAGTCTGCTGAACACCGGTGCTACAATTTAGGTTCACTGGGCACAAGGCGTCTCATTAAAAAACCCGGAACAGAGTGCTCTGTCTGTCCTTGCACTCTCATGAATAAATGGGACAAACTCTCTTCTGAATTCCTATTCTAAGCTCGCCGGGAATATTACCACGGCGCTCCTTTTAGCAGCTAATAACTAGAATAATCATGCTGCCCTTCTCTCCTTTGAGGACTCTTTGTGTTCTTTTACTCATTTCTCCTGAAACACTTCCACAATCACCATGCTGACGTGAGGGATCCGCCACCCCCTTGTTTCAACTGCGGATTTGTGGTGTCAAAGCAAAACAAAACTCATGTAAAGCAGATTTCTGCAAGGGCGTTCGAGACTGTGGGATGCTGGATAAATCCTGGAATACTAATGACACTCCTGACTGTGGGAGTCGTAGCACAATCATGCAACCAGACAGTGTCGAAAAGGAGAGTAAATATTGAGCTCTGGGAACAGACACATTCTGAGAAATATTTGACTGAAAAGTCACAATATATGTCAGAGGATTTAGATCATCAAAAGCATCAAAGATGCAATCTCGCTTTTGCATTTTCAACTCACCCCATTAGAGGATCCAGAGTGATTGCTTTAGGGTTTAACAAGTCGAGGTCTATCACTGTAACGCAGGTGTCTCCATATTGGTTGCAAACGAATATCCTGTCACTTGCTTGATCCACAAAGTAAAAGTTTCCCGTGAGCCAGTCAAAGGCTAATTGATCAACGTCTAAAACAGGAAAACATGGTCAATTTACACAAAACATGATGATATATCGTTGTGACACATAATTAATTGGCAAATGTTCATGCACAAGTCATTGAGAATTCTTGCCATTAAGTGGTAATCAATTAATCAAATTCATGGAAGACCTTATTCATAAAAACATAAAAATTAATAAAAATTCCTAATCTACATATTACAATTGCTACTTTTCTTTTTTGAATTAATATTTTATCATTCGATGCTGTTAATGCCACTTTATATGATGTATTAGGTGGAATATTTGCCCATTTTAATTGGATATTTCATGGCATTTTTCAAGCATTAACAAGCATGATTAAAAAAAATACAAAAACCAAAACATACAACGTACTTTAAACTAAAAAGAAAATGCTTACAATTTATTAAAGAAAATTAGTACAATTTATTTGCTTTTTCAAGATCATAAATTAAGGGTCCATTAGGCACTCTTAATGCACTGCACTAGACTTGAAATATGCTAGAACTGAAATGCTTTGCTTTAAGTCGTAAAGAAATTCTTGGTTTAGAGGCTATTGTTTGGATCAATATCCTGAAATGAGAGCATGTTCTTATTCTCTGATTCAACACTGAAAACTAATATGCTATTTAATAAAAGAGTAATACATTATTTTCCATTGGAGATCTTTTAATGAATTCATAATGGATATATACAGTAGGATGAACTACACAAATGTGCATAAACCATTTTGTGTGGTTGTAAATAAATTATAAGCTCTGTTAGCTTCCAAACAGCTTGCACTGATAAGCACTATGCAGTCAAGCAGAACTCAGGGTTACACTAAATGTTTTGTTCAGAATGTGAAGATAAGGTCTCATGAGTAAAGGACAAAATGTACTTTACTTTTAACATCAGGTTAAGTCTTGTTTTACCTTGCATTATTTCTTTACAGCTCAGTTTTTAATTCTGTGCTAGGAGGTTAGGAATGAGATTGATCAGATGTTTACTACATTAAAACAACAATAAAATTGTAAATTACTTTTGCCTATAAATACTCTTTTTTCAGTATAACACTGATCAATATACAGTATATATATATATATATATATATATATATTTGTTTTCAATTTTGGAATAATTTAGATAATTAGGGTAAATGTTGTCTTTTCATCATGGTTCTTAAAAAGTAAATGTACATATTGTCTTGAAAGAACCTGCACAATAAAAATGTTATAGAAAAAAAAGGTAAATGTACAACTTAAATACACATTTCTACAGGTAGCATTTAAAAG
This sequence comes from Enteromius unitaeniatus, assembly GCA_032359435.1. Taxonomy (NCBI): domain Eukaryota; kingdom Metazoa; phylum Chordata; class Actinopteri; order Cypriniformes; family Cyprinidae; genus Enteromius; species Enteromius unitaeniatus. Next base: position 1,893,453 of record JAUMHI010000259.1, on the reverse strand, counting down.
ATAAATGCATAAATAATAATATAATAATAAAAAAATAATAATAATACCGACTTAAAAAAAAAAACTATAATAAAATATAACATATTTTTGTGTGAATACTCGATGAATAAATTGCAATTTAAATTCTGCATCCTGTTTGAAATGAATTGGATTTTTTAGTGCACAAGCTCAAATTTAGTTGTCTCACTTTGTCTCACCCCATCAAAATCAATGCATCAGTTTTCTTTTAACGTATTGTATTGGAATAGGAATCATACCGTGGAGATTCTGGACTGTTTTTACTTCCTGTTCTTTAGTGAAACCACTTGCTTTCCTCATCCTGGCACACCGGAGTTGTCCGGAGGACTCTGAAGATGTGACCCAGCATACTGATTCCTCTTTATGGTTGAAATCCAAGCCATGAGTTCCATTTGAGTCCAGTTGTTTGAGGGTTTGCAGGCGGGATCCATTTAGGGCTGTGATTATAATATTATCCGAGCCTCCAATCAGCAGTGCTGCAGGGTTTTCATCGGTCTCTGGAATAGATGGATAGGAAAATAGTGACAAGACAACTTGAGGCCAGGCATTTCCTGGGCATTCCATGCTTTCAGTAGAATAGGATAATACAGGCTTCCGCAGAGGGTACGGGTAATTGAGAAGCATGTCTCTTAGGAGAGAAACCCATTTTCAGAACACAGCAGTCAGCTGGACATTTTTTTCTTCTTATTCAGTTTTGCAATGTATTTCTAAAGTAAAAGGGTATTATATTCACATTGTATAATACAATTTATGTGTGCACGTGTGTGTGTGTGTATTTCTCTGCCTGTGAATACTTTTTTTAGGTTTGTGTGTGTGTGTGAGTATATATATATATATATATATATATATATATATATATTATTATAGTAGTATATATAGTATGTATACACACACAAACACACACACACACACACACATATATATATATATATATACATATATAACGTATAAAGATGATAATATATTCTTTTTCAGTGTATTTATTTCTAAGAGTCTTATTAAACATTCACCTTTCTAAGGACTATGTCATCCTCTGCTGGCCCCTGTCAGACGGCCGGGAAAAGATGATGCATTGAAATTTATATGCATGAGCTTTTACATCTAATGGAAACCCCATACTTATCCCACTGCAACAACCTCTTTCTGCTAAATTAATATTAATGTGGGTGAGCACTGAGTTCAGTTAAGTTTATGGGTAATGATATTCAGTTTATTCCTCATAGGAAAGCAGTCACATTGATTAAACGCGGGACAGATTCTGCATCCAGCACCAAGGTGTGCCGCTGCCTGCTAGCTATTTCCCACCGAGCGTACAGTGTGTAATTTCCATTTAATTTAAAACACATACGCAAACCGGTTGCAATGCACCACACCAATAGAAATACTGGGACACGTCATCTTTTTAGGTCACAAAATGCTTTGCTTGAGATATCTTTTGAGAGTTTAAGTAGGGACAGTTTGTAACGGCAAAATTCATAGGAAAGCAAATGACATTATAGGAAAATTGATTGGTATGTACAATTTCCCAGGTTTTCCCAGTCAGTGCTAACAGTTCCACAATGTGTATTACTAAGACACAATAGTCAATCCAACACCAGCAAACCTACACAAAAGTGTTCACAGGCAGCAAAAAAAGCAATGCTTTATACACAATCCACGCTTGATCCACTCATATACGTGCTCACTAAATTTGCTCTAATCTATATGGTTTCCCAATGCTAACACTGCAAGTCATTCAAATATATGCAGCACATTTTCACTTATTTTATAATAATTCTCACAGCTGCAGAAAAGCTAGTTATTGAACATTTGGGACTCAATAACGCTTTTTTATTAAAAACCACTTCAATTACCTGAGACCAAACAAATGACCAATCCACAAAAGGGATTAGAATCCATTTAAAATTGTAGTGAGTGTTTTCCCTACAAAAACCCCTTATTACAAAGCAGCCGATTTAATGATAAACCTGATTGGATTTGTGGCTGGTGGGGAGACACTCTCACAGGCAGGTGCCATTAGGCAAGTAATCATTGGCATGGGCTGATAAAGACAGAGAATAGCTGTCCTTCAGGCCCTGCTCTTCATAAAACTCAGCCTTCACTTAATCCTCAATGTCTGGCTTATCTTCCACCAATAGCTCCATTATTTCTGTCCCTTGGCACAGCAACACTGATATAAGGACTGTAGCAGAATATCCAAAGCAAACTGCCTCAATTTTCAGGTCCTTATGGGAATGAGAGGCTGAACTGGTTTAGTCTGGATTCATACGTGATCCTTGAAAGCTTACTTGGGAAAAGGCAAGCTTGACACCTGGGAAGAATTTCTATACATACATACAATAGACTTGAAGAAGATAAAAAATAAGTTAAATGAAGTTTGCACTGACTTAGCAGAGGGGCGTGTTGTCACTATATTTTCTACCTATATGTATATAGGTAGAAAATTTAGTGAAATTTTATGTGACAACTAGCCCCAATCTCTCCTATTTGTTTCAGATACAAGTCATTTCAGATAGACGCAACATCTAATAAGCATTTAATATTTCTCAAGCATACAAAACATGTTTTTCAAGGTCAGAAAATTACCAGCACCAAAGGCGGCTTAAGGCAGTGCTACCGCCGCTGTAAGTTAATTTCATTCATATCACATAGAGTAATAATCCACCTTGTTTCAACTCAGTGCACTCTTGTGAAAGAACAATATCAGGACGTGACAACATTTCAGGCAGCTTATGCAGATCCCCGGTCATTAATTTATCATGCTCTTACCGTGTTTGGCTATGCAGGAGCGTCTGTTCGGCTGCAGGCTGTACCCATCTGTACAGCTGCAGCGATATGACCCATAGGTGTTCATGCAGGTCTGGCTGCATGTCCCGTACATGGCGCATTCATCATGATCTGTACACAGAGGAAGAGTCATTTATGACAAATTAGGTGTGCTCAAACATGACCCAAATACATAAAATCCACTTAATGTGGCCTCTCGGTGGCTTCTCCCTATGCCACCTCGTATCTCCGGGCAAGTCCTGCCTTGCACCAGTCTCTAGAGCTTTGCCTGTTTAAGCTGTACTGAAGTGTAATGTTCCACTGGTGATTTACTGATTTGTCTTAGCTGAACGTCCAGAGAAACCTTCTACATCCAGGGTACAAAAAAAATATCTATATTTTTAATTGATGAATAATCGAGAAGAGGAGCTTAACCTTCAATAAATAAACACATACATAATTTTCTATGAATGTTTTTTTGTGTTCTTTTGGTTTTTGAGAGATAATTCTTAGACCTTAAAACGATAAAAAAAGTACACAAAAAATATTTATAAAGACATATTTTACATATATATATATATATATATATATATACACACACACATTTATTTATTTTGTATTTCTAATATAACGTTTAATAGTCAGTAACAGTACAAGGGTTGAAATCCTAGCATAATTTAAAGCTGAATGTGTTTTTTATAGTCAAGGAAAACATTAAAAACTATATATATATATAGTACCTTTTTGTATAACCCGTATAATACAACATATTAGTTATATAACTTTAATTGTTGAATAAAGTCCAATCAATAAATAAAATAAAATATAAAATAGGTTAATTTGATGTTAGATTTTGTTTTACATTATTGTTATTGTTACAAATATATATATGTGATTTATGCTATTAATGCAAGGCAAGAGACCCCATTGTGTGCTGTTGTTCCTGACTGGTACAGATTCATCACAGTAAAGAGACAAATCTATCCCCCATTTACAACTTCCTGTTTGAGCCTGATTTCTGCTACTGAGACAATTAGTCATAATGTGGCAATATTTCACCATCATCTACAACAAGCAGCCTCTTGATATCATACTCAGAGGGTCTCATTTAGGCCAAAGCAGGCAGAGAAGTCACTTTGACCTCTCTGGAGTCAATGCCACGTGTCAAATAAAGCAGGACAGAGGTGCGAAAAGACACCCTTGGGGATGGACAGCCACCGCTCCTCCCCTCCCCCCATCTCTCCAAAGCCAATCATTTGCCTGTGACCCTGAGAGCACCTACCTCTGCAGCTACGCCCATCCTCTCCCACCTCGAATCCATCCGCACAGAAGCAGAATGTGCCGTTTCTGGTCATGATGCATCCATAGCGGCAATGCAGCTCGTGACAGGCTGACAGGAGTTCTGTGGGAGGATAGAGAGGGAGAGAAAGAGTTTGAGAGAGAGGGAAAAACATGTAAATTGCTTTTTGATTTCACTCCCTCTAAAAGCCCTTTCTTGCCATCAGCACAAGGATGTGCCAGCGAGTACTGACAGTTGTGAGCCAGAGGCGGGGATCAATAGCACTCCGTGCAGGTGGAATCAGAGAGGTGCTCCACACATGGAAAAAGAGATGAAATTAGAAGAAATACCTAACCTTTCTGCTGAAAAATTCTACGAGGAAAGAAAAAGGTTTTGTTTGGAGACCTACAGAAGCTTTTAGCAATTCTTCATGGTCTTTGGTCTTCAAAATTCAATCAACCTGCCACAAAAGAGTTGTGCAAAACTGCTATTAGGTTTTTCATTAATAGCTTCCACAGTGAACCTTTGCTGAACATCACCTTTAGCAAGCGTATTCCGCATTAAACATTATGGTTGGTATTCTTTATCTTATAACTAAATATGAATCTGCCATTACTGTTGGCAAACACACCATTGAGGAATAAAAATACAGTTAAAACAGAAAACAAGTGCAAAGCATACCCTCTAAACAACTATACAGGCAGTCTAACCCATAAAGATCCAACCACTCATATAGATTTTTTCTCCTTAAATGCAATGATATTTTTGCATGTTGTGTGTCAGGGTGAATTTAACAAATGTAGGACGTTTTTACAAGTTTAGGTAAGAAAGCAAGTTAATAAATAGTTATAATTAAGAAGCTAGGAGGAAGAAATTTAGATATGTTCATCTCTGGACAGTTTTATGATCTTCAAATATTCTTACACCTCACTGAACTCTGCGTGAAGAAACATTGATCGGAAAAGACGTTAGAAGTCTGAACAGAATGCCTCCTCTTATAATCTATGGGCCGGTTTCCCGGATAGGAAATAGATTAAGCCAGAACTAGACCTTTGCTCATTTTGGACATTTAAGAATTTTTAGAAACATGTCTTACAAAAATGCATTATCTGTGAGCATTTTAAGACCAAACAACGACAATAATGTATTTTAAGATATCTCAGTGCAAGCTATTTCCAGTTTAGACAGCTCTTGACATTTATTTAAATCTAGGTCTAGTCTTATACCCTGTTCGGGAAACTGCCCCTAAGACTTTTTATTAGATTTTGTGAAAAAAAATAAATACATAATTTGGAATAGTTTATCCATGATTTACTGCACTGGCTCTACTGTGCAAATAGAGTTGACCAATAAGACCCAGTAAACATTCAACAAGTTTCAGTATTTTATCTTATTTTTTTATATTTTTATTTTTTTATTACTAAGCAAGAGAGCTGTGAAAATGAATCTAAAGTTTTAATTAGTGAAACACTTTATTATTTAATTGCTTTAAACATTCTATTGAATTCATGCAATTAGTGCATCTCTGAAAGCCAAGCGGCAGATGTCTTCATAACCTTAAAAAGACAGAACTGTAAAGAAAACAGATCTACAGCTGAGCATACAGTCATATTTGAAAAATGTCACTGTAAACTCTAAAAACATTACAAAACATCTATCATTTGCAATAAAAATAGAGACTCACAAATCACTTTAATAATATGTTTTTGAAAAAAGTATGTAAGTGTACATTAAAGTTAATTTATGTGATCTGATCTCTCACAATACATCCTGCAAGACAAACAGCAAAAACGCATTGTGTTTTGTGTGTGGAATATCTGACAAAATGAACATAACATGACAATTTTCTACTGAGACGACCCTAAAATTCACTTTCGAGTTGTTTTTTGTCTGCCTTGCATGCTGTGCTGGCTGTCATTCTCTCTGGAAGGTCTCAGTGGAATACTAGTGCAACAACCTAAAATTATTTTTATACAGTGCAAGCAACAAAGGCCACATCAGCACGTCTCTGAATCCCTCTGTCTGCCTGTCACATATTAAATCATCTGGCAGTTCCCGAGAAAGGCAACAGACCCAACCGGCTATTGTTCACTGTACTCTTCAGACATTTGTGGGTGTGGATTCAGCTGCATAATTACAATTACTACAAAGACAACTTACTTAACAGCTTCACAAAAACACATGTGAATAAGACACTATTTCGATCTGAAATGATGAGCTCTCACAAAGAGGAGCTTTCCTCCAGCTATTTCAAGACATGCTACTGCTAAACATTCATTACTGTCAGAGGAATGTATGCAAATCTGTTCTTTGATTTCTTACATCTTGTGTCTGATTACCATCATTAACTGAGCATTAATTCATAGAATCCAGCCATATATCTGGTTATATTTTATTCATTCATTCTCTATTTCTGAACATTTTCTGCTCTGTGCAAAGTATTAAAGCAATTTTATAAATCAAAACGGCATACTATTTTTACTATTACTAACAACATAATTACTACTATTAAACAAATATGTATACATCCATTGACACGCTTGACTCTTGTTTTATAAAAAAATACAATAAAAAATCAAATGTATTAATAGTCATCAATCTTCGTTTAATGAAATACAATTTGAATGTAAATTTTATTAACATTTTTTATTCATTTTATATATTTATTTTTTAGATTTTATTTTATTTTAATTTAAATAAAATAAAATACAATTAAATTAAATAATACAATTTTAATTAAATTAAATAGCGAAAGCGCTTTCCAGTTTTGTGTGCAGGCACTGCAGATGGTCTGTCAGAATGCCATCTGAGGCTGAGACTTGTAGCTGGCATTCTGAAGCAGGTATGAAGGATTTATGACTTTATAGCAAGTTGCATGACATGTCTTATTAGCAACAGGAGTGCCATGCTTAGATAAAGCTACTTTTGTAGCAGAAAATGTAATATACAGGCTGAATCATAGAGGTCAATGATTATTCATGGTGTATCTTAAAAAAGGATAATTGTCATTTTTATATAGAAAACATTACAAGTAACATTTCAACAACCCATCCGAAGATCTTTTCTCAGCATCAAGAGAAGTGATTAGTGCACAGTGGAAGATGCTTTTTTAGCCAATCGGAAATGCTCTCTGTGTGTTATTCTGGACATTCAGGTTACTGACGGACTGATTGGAGGTTGGGGTTTGGTAGAAAGAGTATGTGGTTGAACTAAAATCGCCTACAGCACATTTAGGACCTGTTGTGTTTTGGTAGCCCACAAAAAAGGAACACTAGCTTAAGCTCTGATCTTGCTATTCATACACCATAACTCTGAGCAGCTGCATTCATGAACATTTTATTGGATGCAACCTGCTTTGTGGAGACAAAAGGCCAAGCAAAGGAATGAGATGGTAGGCTGACAGATAGCCAGGACTAATCTGCTTCAAGTCTGCTTTCAAACATCAGCACTCTCTCATGACCCGACACGTAGCCAGACAGACAGATATTCACAACAATGTTTTCTGCTGATGCTGAAAATGTCATGGCTTTACTAGAAAAAGTTAAAGAAAAGTATACAGAAGTTATATCAGAGAAGGATAAACATTAAAACATATTCTTTTGGCACAACTACAACATCTTCAAAGGGACAGTCCATACAAAAATGTATTTTTTGAGAAAAAAAAAAAGGAAAAGTGAGAAAGTATCTTTTTGTTTTTTTCTTCAGAGGAAAATTAAAGGCTTGGTGAATATTTGCATATCAATTTCATGAAAAACACCTGAAAGGTCATCTGTTGCACTTTCTGAAAACCCTAATAAGAATCACACTGTTTTTGTTGTGGTTGACTGTGAGTTCAGCAGTTGTTGTTGTTGTGTTTTTTAATTTTTTTTTAACGTTTATTTTAAATAGTTATTTTTAAAGAGACATCTCAAAGTAGAGCGATCTGTTGCATTTATTTGCATTCTGCAAATGTTGCGTTCCGGTTCATTTTATTCTTTGTCTTTCTTGCGCTTTTTCTAGATTAAATGTGTCCTTTTTCAGGATATGCCCTGGATGCTGCTCAAAATAATAGATTACAAATTCTTTAACAAATTAGGTCCCTATTGGAGTTTTTTTGTACATTTGTTAGCATATCCCTAGTAACAATAATATGTATTTTATAATCCTAGGGTTTACTGCATGCTGTAAATAATCTAATACATTCAGTAAAAATCTTAACTTTGGGTATTTAAGTCAAGTTATCTTAACTTTAAGAGGTTATTTATCTCACTGAGTAATGATGCATACAGTTTCCACGCATGATTGTTTTCAGGAGCAAAACATGATTCACCAATATCTGTCATACTAAATGAATTCAAAATATTTGAGAAATGCATATAAATATGCATATTTGCATCTGACTAATAAGCTGCAAATATGCCTTTAATCTTGGTCTGTTTTTAAAGGTGTTTATTGAGTATGAGCTAGTTTTGAGATAACTAGCACTGCTCAAAGATATTTCAATGCTTCTCACAGGTGAAAATTTGTCTTTTTAGAAAGTGTCATATATTTGCTGAGAATTACGAAAGGACATAATGGAGAGTTTTGTGGAAAGCCCTTATACGCTGTGCTTTTTATGCAAATGACTAATCTCTGGCACAGAATTGCTTATTTAAAATATTCCAAATTAATTAACATTGAAAGAAAGTTAAGAACAAATGCACGTTAGGAATTTGGCAGAAATTAAGTTCCCTTCTGCTTACCAATACAAGTAATCCTCAAAATGATTAGTGAATGAGACACATTCTTTCCAGGAATTATTCAAAAGTTTTGCATTTAACGCAAAATATTCTTGAAAAATACTCTCAAAAAACAGATAAGAAATTGACTTCAGAATGTTTCATGAATTTGAAGCCAGAAGCAGTAAACCTAGTTTTTTCTCTATGCCAAAGCACTTATGTTTCTTGTGACAGAGGGTCCGCCTCCCCCCAATCACTGTCGCCCCGGCCCACATGAAGCCTCACCACAGGAGGGGCATGATAACGGAATGCTGCTGGCAGTGCGTGACGAGCCGCACTTGACGCTTATTGTGCCCTGTCACCGCTGCCATAAATCCAGCATCACGTCTCTCCTGTGCTGAGCCAGCCTCCCTTTGTGCCTCACAAACTGTCCTCGAGGTCAAGGTAAGCTGCCACACGAGGGGCCACCAGTAAGCTGTTGACTCCATGGCCCAGCCAAGCGGGAACGGTCTCCTTTTAAGGGACCCTTTCTTTAAAATTCCTACAGAAAAATGTCAAGGACAGATACTAACTTTAGAGGCCTTGAAAAACTTCAATCAATGGGAGTCCTGGCTCACTTGTTGCCGTACAGGGTGATAACATCCTATGACTTTCAAAACACAATACATTATGCAAAGAATTGTCTCAAAGGGAGATTTCTGTCTTTACTTACTCACCTCAATTGAGCTCATATTTGTTTCTGCCTCTCTATGTTTATGGCCATTCTAAAAGGGCATATTACAAGCCACAGGAACCTACCAGAGCATGTCTCCAATTATTCATTTGAGTGAGAGGCTCAACAGAACTCAGAGAAAAACAAATTAAACCTGTGGCTAAAGAATGATAGAAAACAGAAACTATGTGTAGGCACGATATTCTTATCAATAACTTAGAGAAGATTCCAGCTTCTATTGAAGTGATACACAGATGGGCTGAAAACTACTTATTACCCCACCCACACAAACAGGAGTGAAAAGAAAGAGCAGCAGAAGTCTGTAATTTTACTTCCCCATATGGATTAATTACAGGCCAGCTCTGGAGACCTACATGGCCTTTGTTTCTCCAAGGTCTGTCTTAATCCAATCATTTGCCTGGTTTTCAGGGCCCCCTAATTAATCTGGGAACAAATTAAGATGCTGATCTTTGCACAAGCCATGGTCATTGGAGAAGCAATAGTGTTTAATAAGCATGCCATAGGCCTGCTTCTCAGAGAGGAATTCGATTTGTTAAAAACTGAGCTCTCTTGACAAATTAAAGTTAACACAGTTTGTATCCAAATTCATGCATTCCTGATGTTAAAATAAGTGTCATATTTATCAAGAGCTTTTTGAGTATGGGAAATGCACAAAACATTTACATAATTGCCTTGCAATAAATTTGATATAAACACAATACAATTATGTTCACCAAGGCTGCAATTATTTGTTGAAAAATACAGTCAAAAACAGTATTACTGTGGAAAACTGTTACAATTTAAAATAACTACTTATTTATTTGTTTGTTATTTATTTATTTGTTCGTTTTTTTGGAATAATGTCCAAGCTGTGAATATTCACAAGCCTCCTCGCACTGATATTTAAATGTCAATCCCTGATGTAATAAGCATTGCGAATTATCTTCTGTATTCAATCATGTGATGGAAATAAAAATAAAAATGCAAGACGAAAGCATCAGTGTAAATCATTTAGCATCTCAATACATTTTTAAACCTCCTTTCCTGCAATGAAAGAATAACACTGTAATTGGATTTGATTTCACCAGATTGTATTGGGTTATTTCAAAACATTACAAAAGGTAATGATTTGACAGATGATTCAGACGATACAGTATAAACAGAGAAGCGCATCAAACACTGATGCAAGAAGACTGGCATTTTTAGAAGTCAAAAATAGCAGTGAAGAAGCCACAGTTTTAAGTCAGTGACAGCTGAGTTTAACTTGTTAAATGCTCAAGCCTTTACTGTTAAAAAGCTGTAAATAAAAAGATAGTTGGAGTAATTCTTTTCAAGAAATAATGGATTTTGTACTTCAGTCTATTTTAATGTGCTAATTTCTAAGTGAAAATAGTTTCTACATCTTTTATTTTCTTCAGGGTTGGCACGTGTACTGGTGTGCACTTTTGCATCATGGGAAATGACACAACCTACAGTTTAAAACACCTCAAAAGTCAGCCATAAAAACCACAAGCCAGCTATGGTACGATCATTACCAACATGGCTTTGTTTCTTCTCCTCTAGATAATCCTATTAGTGAAAATAATCAGACTATGAGACTAAAAACTATCCTGGATTAAGACGCATTGGTTCCCGGGTTAATCCTCCAGAGCCTTTATGAACTTAAACGGGTCAAACAGTCAACGGTGATTGCTTGTTATTGCACAAATTTGACCCTACATTACAGTTTAGGACTATCCCCAAAGGAAGCACACATTGAGTGCTACCCTGTCATTATACTATTCAAATGAGGTACTTGACTTTCACATTTATGGTAGCCTGATAATGAAAGGTGTGTGACTCACTGAGACTAACAATATGAGCCATCTTCAAACAACAGTGAACGGCCACAAACTGCACAGCATCACTGAACATCATCGGTTTCATCTAAAAATGACCAGCAGCTAGCGAGGGGAACGCTTAATGCGTTCTGGATGATATTCCATATTACACAAAACAAATTCAATAAATATGCTAATAGCTTATGTGTAGGTGAATGCACTCCACTTTTTCTTTAAACTGAAGAGAAAACAGGAAATGGCTTGCACTGCAGTTGTGGATATTTACATTTGCACCGTTGTTACCGCTGCCGCCCTGACCCTGGGGGATACTGTTTGTTTGTTTGTATGAATTGTTGGAAATTAAAAGTTAATCAAGTGAAATAATTGAATGCTGTTGAGAGGCAAAGCGAGGGAGGGAAGGTACATCTGTGACATGGTTTTTCATTACTTCGCAAAAGCAGCGTTATCTATTAACAATGGCGTCCCCAAATTTATACAACTATGCAAATGCTTGTTTCGCTTACGACAAGTTCATGCCTGCTGATGTGCATTGCGATTCATTTACTTTTAGCCAGGATGTCGGGAATAATTAATTAGCAAAGTTGTCTTTATAGGGTAGCATTAATACTTATGGCAACAAAGAGAATTTATATCATACATACACCATACTGTTCAAAAATCTGAGGACAGGCATATATATATATATATATATATATAATAAAACAAATATAATTTATTAAATAATTTAGCATTTATTTAATTTCAATTTATATATATATATAGATTAGTCCTATCAAATGAGTCAAGTTTTTTATATATAATATATGATTGTGTACTGTGTATTTATTATGCATAAAAGAAGAAAAAAATACACGAAGAAACATGTTGTTTATACATTAAACAAATAGTTTATTTTTTTGTTATAAATAGTTAAATATAAATAGATATAATAGTTTTTTTTTTTTTAATGTTTCTGACCCCAAACCTTTCTGTATATCTCAATATTATCAAATTAAGCTAGACAACATTAAAACAAACTTTGAATTTTGGTTAATTGCTTTGCATGTCTAGATAGATTTGTTTCGTTTTAAACAGGAGAGAATCATCTCAATGGACCAAGACTATACAACAGTAAGCAGGCAGTTTTAATGTGCAACACATATGGAGAATTATTCCTGTAATCACATTTCAGGGCTGTGAAGAGACTTCCTTTGTACTGAAAGAGACTTTAAGCTTTTTCTTTTTTTTTTATTTTCCACTTCTGTAATTACTCTAATTGGTATGTAATTGCTTTTGAGAAAAGGAATCATGAGCTGCTTTTTAATGACTGAACATAATACAAGCACATACCACAATCAATGAAATACGCCTTATTCAGCCGGCTGCCATTTTGATTAGAAAACGAGGCTGTGAGGGTAAACAGGAAATCGCAACAAGACGACATGGCTGTGGACTACAAACCTATTGTGTCTTCCTCCTCTTAATATCCACTGCGTCAAATGTTTAGTCACTGCTCATTAATTTTGGCTTTTTTTCTAGATTTTATTTGTCTTGATGTTTCAAAACGACTCTTGTGTGCCTTTTTTCAGCGAGCCAGCGCAAAACCCCCACGCTGTCATATAGAAATGAGAGGGAATCCTCGCTTTATAATAAACATTTAAATGCATATTGTAAATAAAATAAGAGCAATTTAATAAAAACGAATGTCTCATTAAATCGATCATCGACTTTTTAAACACATTTAAACCTATTTTTATTGCTGTTTTTCATGTTGAGTGACAGGTTGGATGCCACAGATTACCACAATTAACAGAAGTTAATTTTTACATTAACTTCACCAACATTTTTACATTAACTTTACCAACAATAATTGATTATTGCAATATTTAGTTCCTGCTTAAGATGGAGACAGCAGAAAGCCACCCTGTTTGTTTTCTTTAGCCTAAAAAAAAAGTTTTGTTGATATTGTAAGTGCACACAAATAAAACTCTTTGCAGTTTTGAGGAAAAATAAGGGCGTTTTAATTTTCCACTCTTAAGAAGAAATGCAAGTGCCTCTGTGTCCTTCAAAGTGCGTTTCAGCTTCACTTTTCGCTCAATTGATTAAATATTTGTTATATTACTATTTATAGGCTTTATATATCTTATTTTTATTTATTTTTTATATTGTAAAATGCATTAAGTTTTTTATGTCTCAAACTGTGTTCATTTGACCTTATCAAACATTTGTTTGACATTTGTTGTTTATCAAACAACAAACTTGACTGCACAAATATAAAACGAGTGAAGATGTGCAGCGATTAATGCTCTGCTTTTTTCTTTGGTACTTCGACTGTGGTATGTCTTTGATGTAATGTTATAACATAATGTTCATAAAGTTCAGTAATTTTTTTCTTCCATGTGAGTTTACTTTACACCATAAATGATGTCGCCATTATATACCGTCAGGGCAGACGAAGGATAAAAAGTTCAGAATGTGAACAAAAAGCTTGTGAAAGCTTTCCTCTTCAAATCCATTGATCAGTTTATTCGTAAGCTATTTGGGGCCTTACTAGGGCTCTTGCGATATACTGGTATTGATGATTCAAATAATAAAATATCGACATCGTGTTAATTTAGGGTGTGACACTACCAGTTTTGGCGATAACCATGATATTTAAAATGAACAGGTCTCTTATGATAACATGACTAGCTCTAGTGCCTGGTTGATCTCTAGTTGGCAGTATTGTGCTTATAGTTTGCCATAATTCCAGTTTGAAGCAAACGTATACATTTCATTCAAAAGGCATTGAAGCATGCAAGACTGAATTTAAATTGTATTCATTTACAGAGGTCTATGATGTCACCCTTGTCCGTGTCTAAAAACACTGCAATTTTGTGAATGAATGTTCCGAAGTGAAATCAACTTTAACGGATTTCTCCTGCTCAGGGAATAGGGACCAACGAACACAGTGAGGACCACGTTGATTGGAACAGTTCATACAAGGAGCTCACTTCTAATAAGCTGACTATTGGAATCAGGTGTGTTAACTATGAGACAGGGGTACGCGAGGACTGGAAAAGCCCCCATACTGTATATGCAGAATGAAATACGCTGTGAACTGGATCGGCTCTCCTGGCCGTGACTCTGGAACAGGTCTTGGGAACGGCATTCCTGGTTGTGATTGCAGAACGGAGTCCATGGGGAACTGGAACGGGTCACCTGGCTGTGACTCGGGAACAGATCTCTCAGGGATCGGGAATGGCACTCCTTGCCGTGACTGTGGAATGGATTCTGCAGGGAACTGGAACGGCTCTCCTTTCCGAGACTCGGGAACAGAACTCTCAGGGATCTAGAACGGCACTCCTGGCAGTGACTGTGAAACAGAATCCGTGGGGAACTGGAATGGCTCTCCTGGCTGTGACTCGGAAACAGGGCTCTCAGGGATCAGGAACATCACTCCTGGCAGTGTCTCAGGATCAGAACTTGGGAACAGCTCTCCTGGCCGTGGTTCTGGAATGGGACTCTGGATCGACTCTCCTGGCCGTGACTTGGGAACTGGATTTAAGAACGGCACTCCTAGCCATGACTGCGGAGCGGAATCCATGGGGACTGGAACGGCTCTCCTGGCTATGACTCGGAAACAGGACTCGGGAACGGCACTAAGCTTGTGATGGCCAAAAAAAAAACAGAATTGCTCAACTCTAACACATTATTCAGGAATTCTGTGACAGGATGACGGCCATCCTAATGCCTAATTAAACAAAACAAGTCATCGTCTCTTAGTCCCATCCGGAAGTTAATGTTAATAACCGAATCGCTCCAGCTCACCAGATGTAACATGCTCAGAAATTCCTTCACATACTGCTCCAATTTTTTGCAGAACAAAAAACAGAATACATAACACCCTGTTTATCTGACTAGTTATATTAGTTTCATGGGTAAATAAAGTAAAAAAATTATTTGACAGTTAAAGTTTTTTTTTTCCCCCCAAAGGTTTCTATCGATATTGTGAATTATTTTGGCCACAATAACCGTGGTGTGAAAAATCTATCTATCCAAATATTGTGACAGCCCTAGGCCTTACATTAATTAATTTAACAAGTTTAACAAGGTTTAACAAGTTTACATGACCATGTGGATTAAGCATAGCTGGTTTAAGAACGTGCATGTAAATCTACCCAAGAAAGCCTAGGATCACTTAGTTCCAAAAAGAAACAGAAAACTTACAAGAAATAGAAAAACTACAAGTTCACCGTTCTTAATGGGTCCAAAAAGATATAAAAATAACCCATATACTACTATTACTAATAATAACAATGATTTGACGTTGCATTGAAGCATAAACAGTCTCTGGCAGCCCCTTTGAAATACCTTATGTACATAACCACCTATAACTGTGACCCAATGCTGTCACCACAGACATTTTCTTAGCACTTGTGAGGAACTTCTGAAAATTCCACCTAAGAGCTCCTAAATTTAAATGTGCCGTCTTTTCAACTCCACCTGTCAAGTACCAGTGCTGGCTGAGAGGAGTGAGATTATGCACAGTGAAAAAGAGGCAGCCAGGTGGTGGGAAAGAAAAAAGTTTTTCATGCCATCTCTGAAAATCTCCACTCCACTGAAGGACAATCATTAAAATAAAGAATTGCTGAAGTGTGTGAAGGTGAAATAGAATGCTGTCTTTGTCTTCCATATGGGCACAGTTTTGTGTAATGCTCTCCTGGGAATCATTATGTATATTCATTATGAGAGGGGGAGGGAAAGTTTCAGCGGAGACCCAGCTGCCATGCTCCAACTTCTCCGCGGTGACCTCATTTCCTCCCCTCTGCAGGTGTATGGCTGGAAACACATGTCGAATGTCCTGGCCTGAACTCCTCAGTGGCCAGTGCTTACTCATTCAATTAGCCCCTTTGATAAAGCATACTATGTTGCTTATTTCAGCAGACGGTTAAATCACCAACAAAAACACGTCCAGACTTTCCACTTCTGTGCAACCTCTGAATCTGTCTTACGTATGTATCATTACAAACATCTGCATGTCATTTAAAAGCTAATGTAATTTTCCTTGCACACAAGCTGCAAAAGCATCAATTTAGTGAAAACTAAACAGAATGAATAGGAACAATTGTGCTAGAACTGCAGTGAAGTAAACGGCAAGCCAGAAGTCTGCAAACTGAGCAGAGTGGAATGAAAAAAGGATTTATTGCCCCAGGCACTCGTTGCTTAATTAGCTGTATCTAAAAACAAACAAATGGAGGAGGAGAACAATGAACATAATGTCTCTTAATGCTTCCTAACACCCAAGGATAACTTTCTGTGATACATCACTTCAGGCTCTGAGCACCTCTCTCTTTATCTGCAATACGTCAAGTCAAAACCTTAATCTTTCTGCCCACTGAACTAGACCAGTCTCTTTCCTTGCGCTGGAAGGCGATTGGTAATGTCAGAGAAAGATGTTTTGAGGTCAGCCCTTCCTTTAGGGCAGATAAACCTGAAAACTGAGGTTTGGCTCACAAGAAATGAGCTAATAATCTATTGTGGCGAAGGGTAATTCAATTAATAATGTCATGTAAATATACCAAAGTAGACCATAAAAAACAACACGCAGCTTTCCACTGCTTCTGTGAGAGGAAATAACATTTGAAGTCAATTTAAAGTGAAATCCAAAAGTAAGAAATCCCTAGTGAAGATAATTCTATTTAGAATTTTAAAACAACATTTCTAAAACCTAGAAATAATTCATCTTAAATATGTGCATATTTTACAATTAGCTCAGTTAGTTAACTTGACTTAGTTCTTAATTATTTCAAAACAAAGCTCAATTAAATTCAATTAGGGTCATTTTAAATATTAATATTTACTATAAATAAATGATGGAAATTTGTTTCTGCAAATAATATAAAATAAATAAAATAAGAAATAACTTACTAGTGTTAATAAATTTTCTATAAATAAATGATCAAAAAATTTAAATTATGTCTTTTTTCTTGGAACTATAAAGCAATATGATATAATTGCAGAATTTGAGATAACAGAATTGCTAGAAAAAGTTTGTGAGATATATTGTGAGAAGAAAAATTTAAAGTACATTTACTAAGGTGGAAAGAATCTTCCAAAAGAAATAATAAAAAAAAGAAAAAGAAAGGTAATCAAATCTAACAGCATGTACACAAGTCTCATTTCTCAGGCAATACAAAAATAATTACTATTCTTTCACCGGTCTCTCAAGTCTAGAGAAACATGTTGTTGACTCAACCCTGCCGGAAACCCCTGCAATTCACCTGACATTATAATCTGGTGTTGTTTATATGGGTCACTGGCCAGTTTTCAGCCAGGCTCTGGATCAAAGGGCAGGATCAGCTGCTACTGGCACTGCCCAGCTGGGTGCCACACTCTTCCAGTTCACCAAAGGTCACACTCTTGGCCAGCCTGAGGTGTGCCGCCTCCACTAACGGGCATCAACCCAATGCCAACTGCTGAGTCGGTATTGTCATATCACAGTCCAGGTGGCTCCACCTGCTTGTTATTGTAGCTTGGATGATTGTGAACAAGAGCTGATTGTGTCTAACATCACACCTGTGGCGTCATTCACCTGCTCGCCTTCCATTAGCATAAAAACAATTTATGTAAAGATATGCGCCATTAGACTGTTTGTGGCCAAACAGTGAGCTTACTGATATTGACAGATCAAAATAAATATCTGTTTAGCAAAGACAATGTAATCTAGTGTACTCACCTCGACAGTGGACTCCTTCGTCAAAACCGTCCTCACAGTCTTTCGCCCCATTGCAGAGCTTGTTGAAGTGAATGCACTTTCTCGACCCAATGCACTGTATGTGATTTAGAGGACATCTGACTATCACCTCCACCTTGCCTAAAAGAACAGAAAAGAATGACAGTTTGCATACATGTCTGGTGTGATTTTAGATTAAAAAAAAAAACATCCACAAAGTTATACAGTTTCACTGTATTGCCAGTAATTACTTTAATAACTGCAAGACAGTTTTATGCTAATCTACGTGGTTCAAACAAATGTCACTCGCTTTAATTTGCTAAGCTTTGAGGAAAGCAAATGAAAATGGGAAACAATCCAGTTGATTGAATTCAGCTTAAAATGCACTGCCAGCCTCAGAGTGATTTCATTTTGTTGCAAAAACTTTCCTTCAGCACCATTTCCTGTCTGTGGTTCTTTAAAGAAATGCTAATAGAATGGTTACAGGTTTCTCATTTACAATTCAAACTTCCTCTTCCCTATCCTAATGAATGCTAAATGAATTAACAATTTAAAGCCAATACATCACTTCCTGAAAAAGTAAAATTCTGCAAAGCAACAAGGCCTATGTGTTTAACCCCCTGGGGCTGGCGAACACATACATGCGTTTTGAGGTGTCTTCTCCTGATGAGGCCAGTAAGAACTTAAACAAACCATTTGTTTGAAAGTAGAAATGACTAATTATTACCTTTAACGAATCTGCAAAGTTGACAGTAAATATGTAATGTTTCAAATAAATTTATCTTGAATGTCAATTGAACCTTCTATTCATTAAAGATGTCTGAAAAAAGTTGCAAAAACTTTGCAATATGATTAATGATGATGATTATATTAATAAATGTTAAAGACTGAAGTAAAGCCTCTTGAAAATTCGGCTTTGATCACAGAACTAAATGAAAATCTCAAATATAGTATGTAGTAAAAATAAAGTATTTAAAGAATTTAAGTAGACTTTCACAATATTGCTGTTTTTACTATATGCAGCACACACACACACACACAATGCAATACAATAAGCCAATAAGACTGCAGAGCCATTTCTATAAGCTCTGAATATATAAACACACAATAAACTGATTTAACATTTAAAAAAAATTAAATAAACAAATATTACACAATAATTAGAATCAATGTCACAATAATCATAAAACCCCTCCAGAAACAACATTACTCAGAAATTTACAAAGATAGCACTCCAGATAAACAATGAAATTCACTAAAACAGGTTGCATGCAATAAATGATAGCATTGCTGTAAATAGCCCTTTTCTCCATTAAAAAAAAATACATCAACAGTCTGTAAACGCAGCCACAAATGCAAATGCATTTACTTGAAGTCATTACTCTGTACAGTAAACAGACGTTCGGATGTAGGCTACGCTGCTAAGCTATTCCGAATCACTCTTTCTATATCCGAGAAAGAGAGAAGGAAAGAAAGAGACGGAGCCAAAGCCTCAGAGATATCTATTGACACGGCTGCACCAAGCAGCTGTTTAAAGATTCATGAGGCACATAGGTGACCCTCATCTGCTTGAGCAGCCACAAGAACACATAAAACACGTCTAAGTGAAACATCGACTTCCATCTCGCACACTGTGAATATGTCACATTGCACCTTAACTACATTGGTATCAATTACCATAACTGCAACACAGCCACTTAGTGTGAGATTTATAGCTCGTGTGACAGGACCTCTTACAAATCTCCGGAGTCCCAGTTTCCTTCGAGCTCTGATCCTACACCACTGGAAACATCCTCCGGAAGAGTCGAGGTTATTCATCAGCTTTCATTTAGACTTCATAAGATAAAATGACGCTGTAATTAAGGGGGTCGTTTAATGGCGGATTGTCATCCCTTAACGTATAATAAGCATTTGATTTATCCGCACGATGCACATTTATGCTTTTCACATTCCACGAAAGAATTTCATTGTTCTCACAGAAGTTTTCCTTTTTCTCGGTCATGGATTTTTTCACTTTTTTTTTCTAAACCACCTCTTTCCGAGCCCCAAGGATATTCTAAATTAGGGAAAGTCAAATGTAAGTGACCTCAACTTTGCATACTCATATTTCAAACTTGAGTACAAAAGGCAGGCTAATCAACCTCACAACCTCGTGGCTTTTCTTCAGAGAGCTGGAGGAGAAGATACAGGACAGGCTTTTCAATTAAAACGTCATTTGTTTCAGTCCTTGGCCCTTCAAACATACACACACAACTCAGCAGATTTAACAGTGTCACTGGGATTTTGGGGCCCAAATATGTTGATTAATAGCCATGCTAATTTTCAATTAAAACTGTACAGATATACTGGCAAACATCTCTCTAATTATGCATTCATGAGGCGCTTCTCCATTATTCATGAGTAAATACAGCAGCAAAACAATCGAGGGGCCCGTATCACATGCATTGCTCTGTTAACGCAGTGGAGTGAGAGGCTGTGACAAACTGTGATTATCCTAATAAAACTGCATTGTCTAATACAGAATCATTCCACTCACAAACTGATTGGGGACTAATCTAATCAGATGAGAGGGAGAGATGAATATTCAGGAGTTTCAGATGCACCGTGCTGCATAACACAGATGGCGTCTGTGCAGTTGAAGGATGATAGGAAATTATTTCTCTTCACCTTGTACCGAATTAGAAGCCAGATAGCACTCGCGTTGAAACCTCCTCCATCATGAGAAAATCATGAAAGCGGAGGCGGAAAACACATGCTTATCGTACTAGCATGTAGGAGAACTGTCAAAAAATAAATAAATAAATAAAACCTTCGAGATTGGATAACACTCTAAAGTAAATGTGCTGTGTACATTTACGCCTTTGGCATTTTAACTTACTTGTCTTGTAAAGTAAGAACCTATGTATTTAAAAAAAAAAAATCAGTATTAACTTTAAACCATCGCTTCAAGCCAAAACACCAGCCCAATATCCATAATAACTCTTCCTCCAACAAAAAAAGTCAAAACAGTGTTTGAACTGTGCATATTTCTCACCTGATTTACTGGAGAAATCCATATTACGGATAGAAGACTTGTATTTTAGTCAGAAGCAGCTGTTTTAAAGTTAAAAACATTTTGATGAATTTATTAAAAAAATGCAGGGTTTCACTTTACACAATATCAGTAGATTGATTCATTTTAATGATTATTCCACTGGAGGTGAGCATAGTGACAACCCAAGTGCAATTTATTACGATGTGATCCAAAATAAAGACATAATCCGAGACTTGACTGACTTGACTTGACATAAACAGACTTCACAGTAGCAGTCTTGACCTGACATGTACAAACTAGACTCGCCAACAGCTGGTTACAACTTCAATACACGACAAGGGACAACGATAACAAAAGGGCTACTTATACTAAACAACACAGGTCCACGAGAACAAACCAATGGGCAAACAGAACTGAGAACCACTTGACTAGACAATAAAACGGAATATGACAAACACACAAGGCAGAGATACATGAGGGCAAGGGAAGCATGACATTAACAGCATTAAAAATTTACAAAATAAAAGACATGAAAACAAAGAACAAGAAATAAAAAAAATGAAGGGTGTATGATCGTGGGTTGGGAGGTTAGTTAGGAGATTATAGACAATTTTAGTATCAATGGCCCATTTAAGAGATATGTGGTGGTAATGGAGCTAGAAGTAGAAGAAGAAGAACAAGAAAAAAACTCAAACCCCACCTTACATGAATTAACTTGTGGATTACTGTCATGTTTTTATCAGCTGTTTGAACTCAAATTCAGACGGCACCCATTCACTGCAGATGATTAACTGAAGAGCAAGTAACGTAATACTAATTTCTCCAATTCTATTCTTATGAAGAACTCATCTACATTTTGATGGTGTGAATGTGAGTATGCAAATGTTCATGTTTGGGTGAACTATTACTATAACTGTACATAGCCCACAGTGGTGATTTCTTTAAGACTGCAAGGGAAGCTCAGCTTCCCCTATAATGTCACATAATTAATGGTCAAATTATGTACTATTGTATTAACATTTTATTGACTAAAAATGCGTTAGAAAACGTTAATCTCAAAG
>JAUMHI010000259.1:1858335-1871251 GCA_032359435.1 Enteromius unitaeniatus | reverse complement strand
ATGTAATAAACTGTTTGGGAAATTAAAACGGTGACTCGTAGCAGCCTAAACATTCCTGGATCCTGCAGCTTATCTGGAAACCTCTAGTCAATGGGGAGGAGAGACACCGCTCAACAGTATTTTGAAAGTGATTGCAGTACCAGTTTTGGCCATTTCTTACATGCGGTTCCTTTAAATCTTCAGCAAAGAAAATCCTGAAACTTACAAAACAGCATAGCAATTAGTCAATAATATTACAGTTACAGAAAACCTTTGAGATCATTTCCCTTCAGTCAATAACTGAGATGTACTGTAAGATGGCGCCAGTGTTAATATGAAATGAGTCAGTGGTGTAATATGAGAGATATAAAAGTCATATGTTATCTTGAATAGTGGTCATATTTTCAGCTAAATTATCATTATGCAACAATATCTGACCATTCATAGTTGTGACTGACCAGTCAAAGTTTAGTATTGCAGACATTGGAAGGTTAATTGTCATTTCTTTAAATATTTTACGCAGACTGGCTAATCCAAAAGCATGAACTTTGAAATGTGAAGCATACTTTTCTTTGCTTTCTAGATGGAGTAAAGAAGCATGGATTAGAGATTAGTGGCAATAACTAGATTTTTACTTTAATGGATGCACTGTAGTATTATTGAAACAAGGCCTTTTTTAGTTTCTCGTAATGTGCCTGAGCAGGGTTTACTTCCATAAGTTACAAAAAAATAGTAGTCGATATTTCCATCAAAGACAGGCCAGTTCCTTCTCTTTCATTGCCTTGTGCCAACAGACACAGAGCGAAGCACCTAGAGACGAGATGAATCACTACCTTTCTGCTGCTTGGCAGGGGGTCCTTGCTAAAATGCAAGTAATTAAGCCGAGTAGAACAAACAGCCATTATTTAGTTGTCAGAACATCATTTTGAAACTCGTGAAATGGAGAGAAAGGGAGGGGGTGGAAGGAGAGAGAGCAGAAGAGATGATTAAGAGTCACTCTATCCTCTCGTCTCGATATGTATTCCCTCAGGAGCCGGCTGGGGTTTAAATCAATGCTCAGCCTTTATTCACTCACTCACTTGTTCATACACACACACACGCACACAGATGTTCAGTATGTTTGCAAAAACATACAGAGAAACTATCAGGCCTGTTGCACTCTGAGAGGTCACTTAGAGAATGTGTTTTTACATTCAGAGGCAGTGAGATGAAACTCAGCGGAATAGAATAGAATGCAAGCATTTTCAGACAATTTTATTTTGGTGCAAGATGCATCACAAAAGTAATAACACTGCCTTTAGCTTACATTTGATCACATTTCGCTATGTTTTAGCGACAGTTAAATTTCAGTTTTTTTCTGTCTATTTGTACAATTTATGTGTGTATTTATTTATTCATAATTTATTTATTTCTTTTTAGGATATAAGTTTTGCCATTTTACACAAAAACATCCTTTAAATTGAGTCAATATTTTTTTGTCATTCTTTCATGTTTAATCAATTTTACTTGTTCGATTAATTCACTGACTAAAACGGCATATAATTAAGATAATGAAACTAAGAGTTATTTTAGTTAAAAAAGTAAATTGAATGTTATGTATAATTTAAAAACGTATCAAGATTTTAATAAATTGAAAGATGTGTCGTCAGGCCATCCAAATTGGACAAGAGCTTCTTTTGAACAAGATGGAAACATTTTGCATTACACTTGCCCACCAATGGATCTTCTGCACTGAATGGATGGCGTCAGAATGAGAATGCAAACAGATAATGATAAAACATAATAATCACAATAATTCACAAGACATCCATACAAGTCCAGTCTGTGAATTAATATCTTGTAAAGCAAAACGCTGCGTGTTTATAAGAAACAAACCATAATTCAACTATTTTTACTTTAATACATTGCTGCTAAAAAAAAAATCCAAAAAGCTTTGGATTATTGTGGATGGTTATATAAATGCTTATTTGTCTACTGATTCTATCTTTTTCACTATTGCTTGCGAATAATACTTCACTTATGCATTCCACCCAGAAGCAATGGTTTAAACATCTTTATGTAGATACAGTATTTTCATTACGAGCCTTTCAGTTGTGTGGATTGCTTTTTGCTGCATATTATTAGTTGTATCCCTCACTTGACTAAACTATCTTGGATGGCCTGGGGAAAAGTAAAAAAAAATTAAAACTATTCTTTTAACAAAAATAACAATGAAATGATCAAAACATGAGCTTCTGAAATACCATTCTAATGAATTCAACATTGTATTAGACATTATCCGTGTTTTTAGGTGCATTGTTAATGACAGTAAGATTATTTTGGTTACATTGGCTGTTGCCTCAAACAGCAATTCCCTACAGCGCAATTCCCCCCAAACAGTGGACATGAACAAACCAGGGAATAATAATGGTAAACCAAGCCTGACAATCCTATTAGCCAGTCTTTAATTATTTATCCAGGTTTGAGCAGATTGGCTACCCTCTGGGAGAAATTAAAAAGTTAACAGGCACTTTGGAAAATGATGTTCTGATGCATCTTTCAAGGAGCTTAGGAATAAAGGACTGTTCCATCTTGCTTTCTAATTAGCCAGAGCCTTGTTTCCTTTTCGGATTAGCATGGAAATTAATATACACATTGCTGTCATAAATGCACGCTGAAAGCGAAGTGCTGCAGGTCGGTATCACGCATGAGTCATGCTCTAAAACTATTTTTAAATCACAATCATGTGCTTATTTTTTTGAGAAGGCTAGCCTGAAAACATTTATTTTTTTCACAGCAGAAACCCGTGATGGTTATGGTTTGAGATTCATGAAATCTGGAATAATCTATGGGTCTGATCTCAATGCTGCAGGCATCCACGGGAATACGAACCTAATCTTTTCAGGTGGAAAGTACACACATCATGTGGACAAAATTTTAGGTGAAAGTGTCACGACAGTAATCGGCCAGGTTCTTGCAGTGAATGAATGTACTTATGATTTCCCTTCTCTCACAATCCTGCTGAACACAGCAATCAAACTTTCAAGTCGCCTGGTTCCAAGGCATTTATTTTTTCATATAATTCAATAGCCCCGTCATAAATGTTAAAACTCTAAAAAGACCATAAATACACAATATAGATTAGCCTGTACAGTCAGTATGATTATTAAAACCCCAATCAACACGTCAGCACCCAAACAATAAAATCTGTTACTTACTGCTATAGCTAATAAAAACTCTCTGTGTATGTATCTACTGGCAAACTGGACATAAATGAATGAATAGAATATTAGATATTTTATATATATAAAATCAATTATTGTATATACTGTAGCAACAGTGGTGTAAGATATTTTGTTTAATATATTAGAGGTTTTGACACTTTGTTTTTGGCATTAAGATGAATAGGAATGCTATCATATACACTGGTTCGGTAGGAGAAAGCTTTGTGGAGGTGGAGCTATGGTGAATGAGTCAGCTTTAACTTCTAGAAAGCTGAAACCTTTATTTTGAATTCAATCATTACTAATCATTTGGCAGCACTACTATATATATGCAATAAATATATCTCCTATACATCCACATGACACGGAACATGATATATACAAAACACAATATAACAGCACATACCAAAACTCCACTCCAGTGAAAACCCAACCACATATAACACTGACAACTGACAAAAGAAGCAGTCCTTGTCTCAACCCAACTGATGACCTCATTAAATAAGGCTTTCTTTCATTCTGCTGTTATCTCTATAGCCTCTATTGGGCTTTTCTGTTGAGTGCTGTGCAGTGACACTTTGTACGCTGTATATTGCAAGGACTTATGTAAGTGTGTATGTACAGTTTGACAGAGAACAGACTAGAAAAAATCAAAAAGAACAAGAACTTTGTTTCTTATAGTCACATTGTTGGCATTGGTTAAAAGGTATCAGTGTCTTTAATAACAACAATATTATTAAAGTAAATAATTGAATTGAGTTCTTTCATGCTTCTCCTATCGTGTTTGTATGCAACCAGAAAGGCAAATTGAAATACTGTTTATTTTTTATTTATTTATTTTTTTCCAATTTATTAGTATTTGGAGGCGAAACTAGCAAAGATGGGTAAAAGCCATCATATCATGCTCCCAAGTCAAATTACAGTTGAGCAGCTAGTCTCTCAGGCAAAAGATATGTCATACATTTTTAATGTGCTGGGAGCCAGCTGAATGTCAGCCAGCCAATTCTAAGTTACTTCTTTGAATGTGATGGGCAGTCATGGGTTCTGTCACCACTATTGTAAATCACAGCACAGCAAAGCCGTAGAAATGTATACTGCAGCTTGACAAAATCCACCTGTAGAAGAATCCTGGCCTATCCTAATAAGAACACTGCATCATGTGTTTGTCATTCACCATATGACAGCCATTTCATGTAAACACATCAATCCACAGACATACACCTCTAAGATAAGCATTAATAGAGAGAAACAAACTAAAAATAGCGATGCTGTTAAACTGAACTACACAGCAGCAAAACAGTATTCAAAACACTGTAGCCTTTCAAGTAACAAACTGCTTTCCCGGCAAACAGGAAAATCTGCCGGACATATATTGTTTTTTTGTTTTTTTTGTGGGCAGTGGAGAAATACTGGAGTAGGTCACAAATTCCCATTCTTCACTGCTACTGTTCCTTTTTCTTTCTCTTGTTTACTTTTTTGCAACTAAAGGAGATCAATCCCAGCCCCCAGCTTTCCTAAGCCCATTGTTTCTTCTCTCCATTGCTCAATAGTCATTCTTCACAGACAGAGATGACAGAAATAAGTATTATAAAAAGGCAATATAACAATGCTTTACACCAAGCTGCTTCACACAGATATAAGCGATCCATTCTGTATGATGTCACCAGTCTCTCATTGTGTCTGGAAAAGCGAATCCCACAGTGTCGAGAGCAAAGGAGATAGTGGTAAGATGAGTTTCTCTAATAAAATGGTTGAAATCAGGTTGATCTGTCCATTAGCCATTGAAAAGCCTTTGTGGTAATACAACGGCTTGGTCAGAGGGCAGTTAAATCATTATGATCGAAAATGGCAAAGGGATTTTAACTATTCTAAAGGCTGGTTCACACAGATTCAAACAAATGCTAACATTACAACCATTCTAAAGATGGCTGTTGTGAATGTTGGAACACATAAGTGCCTTATTTAAACTTGTTTTTTTGCATTGCCATTGTTCCTCTCTACTGAAAGGAAATGAAAAAGGACAGGGTTGCAACTGTAGCCCTGTATCTGCTCAAAAAAAAGAAGACAAAAAAAAGATTTTTAGAAGTTTAGCATTGTAAATATTGTAAATATTTGTATAAATAAAATAGAATATAATTGTAAATATAAAAATGTATCACCAATAAATATTAAATTTTATTATTCTTTTGTGCCTTGTATTTTAAATTAAATTCAGAAATGACATCTTTGTCGTTCTTGGCATTTTGATATCATAATGACTGATAGAATGTTAAATTTGTTAACTGTCTTTAAAAAAAAAGAACAATTAGGATGTCGTTATTGCTCATACTTAAAGTTTTGAACATGTTCACTTCGCCAAGTTCTGATCAGGCACATTGGTTTATGAATTTGGCAGGAACGCTTATACCTCATCGTCTTGGCGACAGTTTGCAATGAAGTCAGATTAGGTCAGGTTTTTATAGAAAATCATACCAGACTGATCAAACATTCCAAGACAAGACAAACTCTGATTGCACATTGTTATTCTGTGAAAGCAAACACCAACCGACGTCAACAGGGTCAACAAGCTGATCCAACAAATCCCCACAACCATTGGATGTATTGTATATTTGTAGCACATTTTTTATTCCTCGTTATGAAAACCAAGGATTTTTATATGCACACTATCATTTAATGTATTTCAATGCTTTTATATTTTTCCAAGAAACTTCCATTCACTTTTGTAATGAAAATAAAAACATCTATATTTCAAATGGTTTTATAAATGTAACTCTTGTGAAAGCAGCACTTTTGTGAAAGAACTCTAATGCATTTTCTTTGTCATATTACATGTGATCCAGTTAATACCTCCTTGAAAAAAAAAGTTTTAAAAGTGATAAAAGTGTTAATTTCTTTAAAAGTAAAATTTTGTTGACCCCAAACTTTCAAATGGTATATTTAATGTATTT
Source organism: Enteromius unitaeniatus (assembly GCA_032359435.1). Taxonomy (NCBI): domain Eukaryota; kingdom Metazoa; phylum Chordata; class Actinopteri; order Cypriniformes; family Cyprinidae; genus Enteromius; species Enteromius unitaeniatus. The sequence continues at coordinate 1,865,121 of JAUMHI010000259.1, read as the reverse complement.
CTTTCAAAAAAAAAAAAAAAAGTAAAATAAATGTGCTCACAGTTACTGATCTAGAGTCAGCTTTTCCTTTTCCCGCTTGTAATTAAGGTTTGAATTTGTCATGTAGAATTAATGTGGATTTGTCTGGGTCTAGCATTTAGCACACAGGCATTGACACATTGTGCAGTGGTGCTCATGAGGGCAACTCAAGTTCAATTCCTGGCTTTTTTCCTGATTCCACTCCTCTCTCTCTTCCCATCATTTACTTTCCTGAATAAGACATGGCAGAAAGCCAAAAATAAAATTAAAATTTGGATTTTAACCTCATCCATGCAATTAATTTTAGCCTTAGTCTAGGCAGCGAGTGGCCACTTCAGAATGGTTACAGATACACACTAGCAAACTCACAAAATCTCCTCTAATCCCCAACAGAGACCTCAGAAACAATGAGAGTAAAGGCAGCTTTGTTTTGAACACAATTTGTTTCCATTAATTGGCCGCTCATCTCCTGCCGCTCCCTCCCTGCAAATCCCCAATCCTTCGTCTTAATGAGTTAGACGTGTGACAGTTAGACAGGAGTGCGCTTCTGAGGCAAGGGAGTAAAAAATGTCCGCAGCATTCAGAGCAGTACAATGGAAGCGTGCTGTTAGTGCCATTAGCATTGTTTCAGACACAGCGAGAGCTGCATGCTAAGGGAACATCTCCAGCGTAGTGGCGGCCGTCGCTGAAAGGGATAATCGATCTCTTTGAGCATCCATTGCCTGCAAACACTGGGCACCCACAATGCATCTGGCCTGAACATCAATAAAGAGCTCTGCGAAAGTCTAACAGGCCTTTTGATGGCATATGGCTCAAAAATAACAAGAAACAATGCATGTTGAATGTTTAAGATATTTTCGATATTTTTCTTTACATGGTGGCAGGATAAGAGATGGGTTTAAATACATAAACTTAAGATATTGCTGGAATTCCTTTTAAAACCTTTTTTTCTGGTTGATGAACAACTGACAGCTAATCCGACATTAAAGAGTTTGTGCGTTTGTAGTAGTAGATGACATGAATTCAGCAATAAACATTGTTATTTTCTGTTGGTTTAAAAAAATAATATAGTCATTGTTGCAGTTCAAAGTGTGGGCATGCCTTTTATGCAAATACAATGAATGTCGATCTGCCTTGAAATAACATGAAATTTTAAATTAACTCAAGGCCTGTGATGAGCAATACTAAGAACTTCTATCAAATTCCTTCATTTGACACACAAGTGAGAATGATACAATAAAATAAGCTATTAAAGCCGTAATAGTAATCCACTTCCACTTCCATTAAAATATATATACAGTGTACAGTATATATACATATATATATATATATATATATATATATATATAATTTTTATTATTCTTTTTTTTTTAACTGCAGATTTGAATCAGTGTGATTCGGATTTTCAGCATATTTCATTTTATTAATAGTACTTCTGGCTCTGCCCAAGAAGTTGTAATTTAAATCACGCATCATTTTATATGGAGCCTTTGGGAAGCACAAACAGACATTTGCTTTTTTCTTTCTGTCGACTTCTCCCTGATAAGTGAAAAGACATTAGGCAGAGGTAAGATGTGGTGAAGAGCCATCATCGTGATGGTGGATTCAGAGATGAGGACATGATTGCACAAAGTCAATGAAGAGCTTTAATTGCGAAATTCTACGACTAATTAAAAGGAAAGGAGTGATGTTTTCCCTCTGCGCATCTTGTCGCTTGATTGCGAGTCACTGTATGGTCTTGTGTTAAAAACTGCTTTCACTGGAATCTCAAAGGTGACGGTGCTCATCATGTATGCTCTAAGCCTTATTTTTCTTTTCATTCATCTGCTTTCCATAATCCCTTAACAACCATATATTCTCTTTAGTCATTTACATTGCAAACATTGCCTTTCTACCACTTTAAATAACCCCAGAATCCACTTTAATATTATGAAGTATGATGTATGTGCAGCATAGCCATTAGTTCTGTGTAAACATACAGTACAAGAAAGAAAAGACCATTCATAATTTAGTAAGCAAATATTGCAAAGCTGTCTTAGGCTTCAGTTATATTTTGAACCACTCAAAACCAAAGCCTAAAGTCAACAACAGAATATTGTACAAAAGATAGATAGATAGATAGATAGATAGATAGATAGATAGATGCGTAGATACACAGATGCATAGATACTATATATAGATAGATAGATTGTGAATTCAGCCATTTTATGGTTCTAACATTTTAGCCTGCAGAAAAGTAAATGAAATTTGACCTCAAGTCACTGTAAATCATCCTCTATCCGGAAGTGGCCAAGAACCAACAGCACTTTGTTAAACCATGACCATGTGAGTGTTTTATTGATCTGTCTTACCACTTCTTCAATAATCCATTTGCATAAAGAGTGTTTCTGGTTGACATAAATCAGAGAGCAGCACACAGCATGGATGAGCTCTGTTCACAAGAACAATGTTGTTCTTAGCAGACCCAGGACTTTAACGAGTATGAGTACAAATCTCAAGAGATGCTGTAAAGCAGTCAGAGTAACTTATCTAAGCACATCTCACAAGGAGTAAGGAATATTAAGCCAATTTAATTATAATAAAATACAAATAACCTTATGTATTCTGGTGAAAACATTGCATCTTAAGGGCCAGATGTTGAAATGTAATGTCTGTGACACTATGGTGGCAACAAATGGAGTTTTGATAATTCTTAGAATTCCAGATTTTCCAGATCACTCATACTGACTTTTTCATCCTGATCCTGTCATCTGTCATTGTTCAGATAAAAGAAAAGGAGTCTTAACCACAAACTTTGTATTATTTCACATAGACACAGACAGTAACAAAAGGTTTAGCTGGTTAATGGTTATCCCCTACTTGTGGATATCATAACCGGGGCCATTTTGTACCCTTTTGGCACACTATACGAGTTGAATTGTGCAAATAAAATTAATAATACATACATACATCAATACATTTGAAGTAGATAGCTCTTTACTAATGAAATAATGATTTTAATGACATTCCAATGTTTTAAACCTTAAGCTTTACTATATTTCAATTTCATGCAAAATAATATACAAATGTGATGGCAACCATATTATTGTGATAATTATGATAGTAATCTAGATGATGTCTAGAAACGGCACCTGGTCATAAACATTCCCTTGGTAATTGATGGTAATTTAACATCATTCTTCTTAAATGGTCATTTTATAAAAATGTATTCTGACTTGAAAGTTTTCAATGTACTTCTTTACAAATATTTGAGTACAAAATATTTTGCTCACTAAGTGACCAACATGCATTAAGACCAGTGATAAAGCTAATGGATAGCTTTATCCAGGTATTGACCTCTCTGAACCGCTCAAGCAAACAGCGCAGCTTTTTGAAAGTCTCACTCTTCATAGAACACATAGCCCTGTTAAAGTTGTCTCTGCACATGAAAGTGGTAAAAATGGCACACTTTACTTTTAACATCCATTACAGCTGGATGTAGTATTACTTCCTAACAGGCTTTAAAAGTCAGCTTTGTTTGGAAAAGCATAAGACTTGCTGTGTACTGTAACTTAATATATATATATATATATTTGTCTTAACTTTCAGTTGAAGACGGGAAGCAAAATGCTTTCAAAATAAATTGTACTGTCTTACGCACCTTTTCACCACTCACCACTTCAGAAACTCAGAAAGTATGGTTTTACTGTAAGTAAGCCTTTCAGTGCAGTCGGAAATATCATAATTACAAATTACATGCACATGAATGACTAAGCCAAATCATATTGTGGAAAAATTTTTTGCTAGATACCATGCACGCATAAATCACTCAGGATAGGACAGGTGCATGTTTCACTGGTAATTATAGATTTACTGTGGAGCTCAACTTGTAAATATGATCAAGATTTATAAGTATAGAATATGACTATTATCATTTTAGAAATTCGTACATTTGCTATGTAGAAGTCGATTGTCCTTATTACTTTTTAAAAGGCACATAATTTTTTTTTATTGTTATTATTTTAGGCATGACTAAAATAGGCAGGATAAAATTATAAGGGATATAAGGGCAAGACACAATTCAAAATGCTGAGAGCAGGTTTTGCTGTCAATAACTGGAGTGTTTCTGGCTTTGAGAAGTTGTCTGATACTTGGTTGAATTTAGGCTTCTGATTGCAGGAAAGCGAAGATTGGTATCTCACCCTAGGGTAACTATAGTGCTTGTGCCTGGGCTGGAGGAGTGTTAAGCCAGATGGGGAAATTTTGCTTCTCCACACTCACTGTTTTGCCCTCTGCGGCCAGCGTATAGCATCAATAATAACACCTTATTTCTGTCATGTCAAAACATGAAAGTGTGTCGGCAAGAGATTGATGACTGTCATAAATCAATGTCTGGAAGCGTACGTGCCAGATTGTAGGGAGAATAAATACGCTAACTCATACACACATTGCACTGCCTCTTTAAGAAGGACTGATGCTCTAAAGATAGATGCAATCTTTATAGAAAATCTCTTGTCTGAAGTTTTCAGTCCACAGTTTACATTAATCAAATTCTTCTCTTCCTTGTAACTCTTAAAAGCCATTTTAATTCAAACTGTTTCAGACAGGCACGGATAAGTTTACAGTTCCCCTGCTTGAAGAAAAATGGCTGTGTTCCTTACAGAACTTTACTGCAGAGGTGCCCTTCATTAGACGAACATTGCTTTACCTCACTGTTTTACTAAAACCTGTTTATCAAACGTGTATTTTTAACAACATGCTGTTAAATGGATGATTCATCAATAATGAATCATTTTCCCAAGGATGTTAGTGAAAATAATGATAATTTGTTGAGCGATTTATTATACAGACTTATTGGTTATGTAAAGTTTCTTTTGAACTATTAAAATAACTATTTAAATGAAAACTTTTAAAATAATTTATTTAGGAATCTGGAACCCCACTAATTTGAGAAAGTGATTTTAAATGTGATTCACTAAAAAGATGTACTGTAGTTTATAAGAGTCAAGGTAGAGTTGTAGAATAATGGTTACATTGGCTCTTTTATTCAAGAATCAGACAACACTGTTCCTTGAACCAGCTTTTCTGATTCAATAAAACAATATAAGAGTACTGAGGACTGAAGAGTACTAAAGACCCACTGATAAGAGTCTTTTATCTGGCAATCAGACTGGTTCGCTATATGCCTTTGATTCCCTATATGAGCGCGTTCTTAAGAGACTTTCATTTAAGAATCAGACACTGGTGCACCACTCTGATCTATAATATATAGAATAATGGTGTACTGTGTGTTCATTAAAAATAACTGTTTAGAAATCAAACTCCACAGGTCATACTCCATGTTCCTGATTCATTATAAAGAACTGGATCATAAGTGGACATCCCTGTTCTCAGCCAGAGAAGCATTATTTATGTCAGAGGGATGGCTGAGAGATTCCAATATTCTCCATCACACCTCTGCCACACTGTATCTCTTTCTTTTCCAATGATGAAATGCAAATTGTCAATCTTTTTTAACTAGGGGAAGTGGAGTATTCCTACACTATTGGTCTGTATGCATGAGATAAGATAACTACAGTACGTGAATGCAGCCAGGAGGATGAAAGGTCACCTGTGCCAGAGCCTAAGAACAGAACCCACAGAGATAAAGGTTACCCAGATCGAAATAGTGATTCCTTTCACAGGTTGACATCTAAACTCATTTAATTTGCTGAACTCAATCAGCATCCATTCATTATCAGTGCAGAACAAATATCAAAAGGCCCAAAAAGGAATAAAATTTCAAAGTTTGATGTCTCCTACAGGATTTCAGTGCTGACGGGTTTACAGAATATTTTAACATTAAAAACTGGTCACATTGGCTTTAGCTTTGCTATTTTGACATTTACAGACCTTTAAAAGCGCTCTTCACAAAATACATCAAACCCAGTTCCTTCAAATCCAAAAACGTCACTTTTCTTTTTATTCTGCTATACTCAAGCTGTCTTTGCTTAAACAGTTCTGCAACCTCTCCTTGCCATTCTCCCATTTTCTGCATCTTTTTATGAGTCTGTAGATGAGACAGCCATCAATCAGGACTGAGCTAGTACTTCAAAACATCAAGGATAATAAACAATTAACAGCAGCAGTCGGTGACCTGTGAAAGGTTGAACACAGCAGGGTTTCAGAGGAGAACAGGAAAGGTGCTGGGCCTGCAGCACTGCCCCTGGCATGTCACTGCAATCTTTAGCACAAACTGGCTGTAAACCAGACAGTCTGACCTCTATTACAGATTGCCCTCTGCTTATATAACTCTTGAAGCTGGTGTTCTGAAAAAACACTCTTTTAGGCTTTTGCGGTTTGATGTATAAAAGTTGTTTAAATGTGTCATCATAAGAAACCCCAACTTTTAAATAAATAGCTTCAATTGAACAATGAAAATGATGTCATTATTTACCCACTCTCATTTTGATCCAACCCCATATTCCCTTCAGGGCATCTGGGTATATGTCAATTGTTTTGTTCATGATATACTTGAGAGCCAAGAGGTCTATAATACCTTGAGAAAGCTATCCACATCTTAACTCCACTTGCTTGCTTCCAGGTGTACACAGAGGCTGCATCTGAAATCACATACAGTACTGTGTAAACGTCAACAAAAAAGGTTTCAAGTTGGGTTATTACTATCTTTTGAAGTAGTGCGTCAGTTGGAATTATCAGGTTACATTTCCAAATTATTTTTGTCATTAATTGTAATAATGCAGTGAGATTATTGTCTGCACAAGGAGTCTGACAACAGCCAGTGCTCCA
>JAUMHI010000259.1:1831127-1854544 GCA_032359435.1 Enteromius unitaeniatus | reverse complement strand
TTCAGTTGTGTGTAATGAATCTAAAATATATGAAAGTCTAATGTTTATCAGTACATTACAGAAAATAATGAACTTATCACAATATGCTCATTTTTTGAAAAGGACCTGTTTAATGTAAACAAAAACTTTTATTTTGGATGCACATAATCGCAATTAATCATTTGGCAACACTAATAAAAATGTTTGAACCTGTGTTGAAAACCCTTGATTAAGATCTCTCGTTCTTTCTTTCTCCAGCGTTGCTGATTCAGCGTGATCAGGCTGAAGTCACACAACAGTTGTCGTCTCTCCAGAGTAAGATGAGGGTGAGTTACGGGAATGATGCCCTAATGCCCGACCTGCCTGACAGCACCACCCCCTTGGACACCCTGCCACCAGAGCAGGACGGCCTGGGCTTCATCCACCCCGAAAGCTTCAACCAGGCCAACACTGACAACCATGGTAAACATTTGCACACTGAATGCTGTATCTAAACTGCAAACTTTCAAACAGCCCATTTACATGATCGTCATAAACAGGTATAGATTAACGAAGTAGCTCTATATCACAGGATAAATAACATTTTAAATAGTAAACCGTTTTATTAAATGCTAATAATTGCTTTTGCTCTATTTCTGATTAAATAAATGCAGCCTTGTTTCTGAAAAGCTTTTTTTGTGTTGTTAGTTGAACCCGTAGATGCCCGTCCAATTCCAGATAGGGGTCTGCCTACAAGACCTGGTAAGTGTGTATACGTTATTTTTACCCATTGCTTTGTTTAAGATTATATATCCAATTGTTCTGTTCATTTGTGTGGCTGTTTCAGAGATTCCAAAGGTTCGGCTGGACATTGAGGAAAGGCACAACGCTGGTTATGATGTTCGTGACAAGAGACTGGTACAGTAGTTTACACAAATATTTTGTACAAATTGGAGAGATATGTGCATCTATTTCATATTAAAAAAAGTAATGATTGTGTTTGTGTTGAATCAGATGTTCCTTGCAGAAGACATGGGCTCTAATAAGGGGGCGATCATTGGGCTGATGGTGGGTGGGGTTGTCATTGCTACCGTGATCGTAATCACTCTTGTCATGCTGAGGAAGAAGCAGTACACTTCCATTCACCATGGAGTTATTGAGGTGAGACACAACATACTATAAACACATGAAGACTTGGGCCCAATCCCAATTCTATTTTCTACCCTTTTGGCTACCCCTCGCCCCTTCTCCTTGCGTCTTGAAATAAAGTGGAACATGTGCCGATGTAAGCACTGTTCATTTACATGTACACATATGGCCGTTAGCAAAACAAAACAATGCGTTACCACATGCAGTCATGACATAAAAATATATTTCCTGATATTGTGCTATCCGCTAGCAAACTTTTCCGCTAGCGATTTAGAATTTAGACACCCCTACCCTTATACGTGAACGCGCCAAACAGAGGGGTAGGGGAAAGTGTAGGGGTAAGGGGTAGAATTGGGATTGGGCCTTAAGATGCAAAAACATTTTTGAAAATAAGGCACTTGGTAACTGACTAAAAAATCTTTACGTTGCCATTCAATTGAAATTACTGAATAAAGATATAGGTGCCTGATAAAAAAAAAAGTTAATTCAAAAGAAAAAGTCTCAGATAGACTTTTAGCATATGAAGTCTTCATATCTTTTCATGGCCATGTGAGATATAAAAAAAATTTAGCTAAAAATTGCTCTTTGTGGGTGCAGAATTTTTAAAAATAATTTCCCCTATGGAAAGAATCTACAAATGTGACCCTGGACCACAAAACCAGTCATAAGTGTGCATTTCTTTAATTGAGATTTATACATCATCTGAATACAAAAGCCAAATAAAAAAGCTTTCCATTGATGTATAGTTTGTTAGGACAGGATAATATCTGGCAGAGACAGAACAAACAAAAAAATCGAAATATTGAGAAAATTGCCTTGTCAAATGAAGTTCTTAGCAATGCATATTGCTCATCAAAAATTAGGTTTTAACATATTTACAGTAGGATTTTTACTAAATATCTTGATGGAACATGAGTTGATATCTTAATGATATCTTAATGGTTTTTGGCATTTGAATACAATCCAGAATTATTTTTGGCTGTTGCTACAAATGCACCCCAGCAACTTAAGACTTATAACCATTTCCAAATATATTTTTCCCTTCATGTATTTCAATCCAAGAATACTAAATTTAAAAATACTATAAAAATACTATAATGTGAATACATTTTTTTTTACAATACAATATTACAGTAAATAAAAACTAGTTTTGGTCTCTAGTTGGTTATTCTATCCACATTTGCAATCTAAAGGCATAAAGCTATTAAAAATCGAATCTAAACATGTATATAATGTATAAGAATGGTATATAAAGAAACATGTTTTTGTGTGTTAGGTGGATGCAGCGGTGACCCCAGAAGAGCGTCATCTCACTAAGATGCAGCAGAATGGCTATGAGAACCCCACCTACAAGTTCTTCGAGCAGATGCAGAACTAAAGAACCACTTCAGATCCCTCCACTCCCCCTCACCTCCATCACCCCACTGCATCAGGACAGAGAATCCCTCATACACACTACCGCTCAGCTCTGTCACCATGGGGATGAGAGTGGCTTCCATCACCTGACCATTTCATCCAATCCAACGAGCGCTCACTCAGTTTGCACAGAAGCGTGATGTGTCATTGCCGCCCATCCAGCCATCTGTCAGTACGAGGGTCCATCTGTGCGCTCCCATGCCTGTCCATCACAGCACTATGCGGTGAATGAGCTCTTTGCCCGTGCTTTCCTTCTTACCATCTATAGTTTGTTTTTGTGTTTTTTTTCTGTCCGCTGTCTCTTAACCATTTTTGTTCCCCTCCAGAACTTTTTAAGCACTTACATCTCCTCCTCTTTTGTTTGCACGTTTCCTTCCTCCTCCTCCCTCCTTCCTTTTTCCTGGGCACTCAGATGATGCGGTGCTGTGTTTGGCTACATGAGGCTCCAACTGCAAACAACCAGATGCCGAATCATGTACCCATTGTTGAACTTTCCATTCAGGTTTTTTTTTTCTGGAAAAAAGCAAAAAAATATATATATAAAAAAAATCCATACATTAAAAAAAAAATGTAAAACCATTTACAGAGATAAGAAATGAATGTTTGTTTTTATTTTGTGTGTAATATGTATTGAATTAAGGCAGAAACTAGCTGTATCTATATAGTGCATGGCAATTTTAACAGAGAGATGGTTTCTGGATCCAGGCGCAGACTTTGACCTCTCTCTCATGTAGAGATTTTAGCTGGATTGTACATTTTATTGTCTTCTTGTGATCACATTTTAAATAAGTGAAAAAAAATCTGCTTGGCTACATTGTCACAGGGACATGCTTTAATTAAAGTGTGCTTTTTTCTTCTTTTGGACCATGCCACGCACACTTAAATGGTTGCATGGGGCTGGAAAAAGATGTATGTATTGTATTATGAAGTGTAATATTAGCCCACATTTTGGTTCGTTAACATTGTACGCACTCTGCATTTTTTTTTCTTTTTTTCGGGAAGGGTCTAGGCCCTTTTTGCCTCATGTTTTAGTCCATGTCGGGATTTGGTATGGGGCCGGGATTAGGGAAGGGAGGTATGGAGCGGTGGTGGGATTTTGCTTCAGAAATAGCCACCATTTTTGGATTGTGTGATTTTTGTCCCACTTTCCCCTCTTTGTATTCCCCCCAGTGTCTGTGATATTCACGAACACATTTTGGGACAGAAACACCTCACCTTCTTCCCCTCTTTTATTGTTTCACTGAAGTATCTCATAGCACCTTAGAGGCCAGAGCAGGTAGGAAGGAACGGGTAGATATGAAATATTAAATGTAACACGGTCTTTTGAAATGACCTCTTAAGAGTTATTTTAAAAGTGCCGTGACGTTGAAGGAAATTGTGAATTGTTGTAAAATACATTGTATGAGACACACAGCCATTAAACGAGTCAAACATTGTGCAGTTATGTCACAGTGCACACTGCTCATTATGTTCCTGTATAGAATTACCTTAGCTCTAAAATCTGGTGTTGTGCTGATGAGTGGATGCTCTGAGGTGAGCATCTGTGGTCAGTAGGGATCAAAGAAAGCTCTTTCTGTGACTTTTTCCTTCAGTATCTATTCAAACCATTGGCTTAGAAGGGGGAAAGCTTTCTACAACACTGTAACCCATGAATAAAGTTTTGAATGTACATACAATCTCCTCGTGATGCGTTGCTTGCTGCACAAAACAAAGGGTGTGTTTGATCACTGCTGCATTATGCAAGACTCGGGCAAATCAAAAACCAACTGTCTCTTTATTGCCCTCTGGTGGACAGTAAAAAGTACCTCACCTTGAGGGAATTGGACACTCGAAAATAAAAAAGAAAAGATCCTTTACAAATGGAAAATATCAAAATACACTGCCCACGTGGCTATCAAAAACATAGAGTATATACAATGGAAATATAGCCGATGCGACCCTGCAGTCAGAGAACAAGCGTACAAAAACTGAAAGCTCACACGTGATCATCTATACTTTGTCTCTCATCCACACATGCACTCGCTCTCAAAGCGTTTTAGGGACACACACAGACATACATACTCACTCGTAACAAAAGCGCACATCTGCTTACAAACCCGCTGTTTCCCACCCTGCCCAAAGTCAAATGTTTAACCCGGATTCCGCCCATCTTAAACGTGTCTCCTGATTGGCTGGGAGTAACAAGCCACTTCCTCCTCAACTGTCTTTCTCTAAAGCTGCTGCGGCCAGAGTGACTGTGGTGACGGGCTGGCCAGTGGCGGTGGCCAGCGTGACTGTGTTGACGGGCTGGCCGAGGCCGTGCAGCTGCACCCGGGCCAGTTTCCTCTGTTCGCACTCCGTCACCAGGCTGTTGAGCTCTGCTGCGCTGTATCCGATCAGAGTCCTCAGGTCGCACACAAACTTGTACACAAAGCGCTTGCCCTGCACTTTGCTGATCATGTCTCCGTCATAGTAGTACCTGTTTGGATGCAAGTTAGTTTTCTTGTTAATGTGTTCAGCAAACATGAAGTCATTCCTGATAGCTAGCTACATCCCTCCAAAAACACCTGAGCTAGAGAGCGGAAACACGATGCACTCGCACCTGAGAGCTCTGCTTAGCTTCTCGTAGTTCATGGTGGGCTTGTTCTTGCGTTGGCCCCATTTCTGAGCTACCAGCTCAGGCTGATTGAGTTTGAACTCGCCCTCCTCTCCCACCCAGGAAATGCAGTCCCGAGAGTCTTTATCTGTCAGCAGCTCCAGGAGAAACTGCCACAGCTGAATCTGACCGTTGTTACCTGACAGGACATACAGAACATACGAGATGATAATTCCTGTTTTCACCAATATGTACACTACCATTAAAACATTTAGCAAAAATATTGCAAAATATTACAGTATTTTACTATTTAAAATGCATTTTTCGGGTCATAGCAAAGCAGGCATTAGTCTTCAGTCTCATATGATCTTTCAGAAATCTTTCTAATACTGTACTCAAAAACATTTTTATTTCTAGTAATTCTGAAAAAACCTGTGCTACTGATTCTGTGATGCATTACAATTTTCTTTGAGGAAAAGAATGTTTATGTATGAATGTTTTATATATAATGTATACAAGGTCTTTGTAGTGACTTTTAGTCATTTTAATGTGCCCTTCCTGAATAAAGGCATCACATCATTCATGGCCCCAAACTCTAACAGTAATTCAGAATTTTTAAATGAATTACTGATATCATCACCAATATAACATCATATATAACTAAATGTAATTTACAGCACTGACAATCAAATGTATTATTTAAAACTATTTACACCACTTCATTTTTCATATAAACATGATCCTACTGATAAAGCAGAGCTTTTACACGTGATATGTTTGTGTGTACCTGTGCGGTTGCCAGGGGAGCTTCGCTCCTCTCCTGAGATTCGGGGGGCTCGGGGGGTTTTGTTGTGCTTCATCACCTTAATGGCTGTGGGTGTGGCCTGCTGCACAGGGGCAGGAATGATCTGCACAGCTGGAGAATATCAAGAAACTGTGTTACCCAGAAGGCCAACACATGCTCCTTTCATCAAAAAGCTTAAGTGCTGCCTAGAGACATAAACTGCCCTTTAAGCAAGTCATGTGCAGGTTATACAAAAAGTGTTACTCAAGAAGGTACTCAAAAGGTGCTTTTGTTGATTAAATGGAGCAGACGCAACTGCAAGATCAGACAAGATTCAGGATCTACTGATACTCACGTTGATCAATGGTGACTGTAGCTTCCTGACCCTGATCCTGACTTGCAAGTACATCTGCACAGAGCATTAAAGAGATTGAAAACAACCTAAAGATTTTGTGATAGAGAAGGTTTTCAGGGAAAACACACACTGCACACATTTTCTTTCCTAAACTTACACTTGCGTAGAAGCTCCAGGTGGCTCCACAGGATCTCTCCGCTGGGCACTCTTTGGAGGAACTCCTCCTGGCTGAAACCACAGAGCTGGCGGCCGGGAATGTGAATGCCACCCACCTCCATTTCCTCAATACCGAACTCTTTCATAACCCAAACTGCCCAGTGGATCACCTGATCAGCTGTCCACTGCACCGGGTCTGATAGACAGACACGCAAAGCTTATTAAATGGTACTGACAAGGGAAATAAAAATGCACAGATCTGAAAATTAAAGTCTACTGCAGCATTTAATACATTTTAAATGCAATAATAAAGAGCGCATTACATGTTAATTTCTTAACCAAAAGAAATCCTGACTTCTTTGCACATGTGAACTGGATATGAATTGTTAAAAGATAAAATGAAAAATTTTGTTTTCAGTTCATTGTCATTTTAGGATTCACGAATGCATGAAATTTAGTAAAAATGCATATGCTACTGTGCAAACGTTAACAGTACGTAGGATTTTCATAAGAAATTCATTAATGGGTCACTCCAGCTGGAATCATCAAATGGTCCCCACCTGACCTCCTCAGATTTGTCTCCAAAAAATCCATGTGACGGGTAATATTCCCAATAGATCATAAACAAAATTACAGATCTCTACTTCGCATACTTTTTTCACAAAAGTTGTCCATAGAAATCTCAATTTTCAATGGTCTAATATGTACCATGTCTTTCACATCCTTTGATATCAGACAATAGAGTCTGATGGATGTTGAGATATTAAGGTCCAAAAATGGAAAAAAACTAATTTACCGATGTTCAGAGCAATATTTCCCATGAATGACACCAGGTGTGAACATAAAACTTGGTTGTTGTTTTTTCAAAAAAGCATGTTTTTATTGATAAAATGTAAAAAAAAATTGGGATGCGGTTTTGCCTCATTTTTCTGTAATTTGTTTTTTTTTTTTTAAATCATTTGACATTCACAATTACTCTAGTGCCAGCTATTTTGAACTAATATGCCTAAATGAATGCTATAATGCAGCATTCCATTGTGCTCGAGGACCTCCATCACGGGAAAGTGCAATGGAACGGCCAAGTCACTTGGGGTTCCAAAACACACACTCCGGCCACTTCAGTGCAGACAGAGTCAGTTGGAATTATATTTTTGCCAACTGTTACAATGAAATGCATTTACGCCAGACATCGGGAGAACTGACTCGGATTTACTGACTACCGACATGCAAAGAAATCCAAGATAGTACCTAATCTTGATGTTCCACCCAATCCAGTGAATAATACATCCATTTTCATTGAGAAAGCAGGGCAGTATGTTACTTGAGTGTATGACCAAGAATGATGGGTTGGTATCATCAAAAGTGAACAATAGGATCAGTGACGAAACTGAGTTTTAAAAAAATAATTACAGAAAATTGCGGCAAAACCCCATCCTATTTTTTTTAGATTTTATCAATAAAATGTATGCTCTTTCAAAAAAAACTGTTTTATGTTCACACCTGGTGTCATTCATGGAAAATATTGCTCTGAACATCGGTTAATTAGATTTTCTATCAAATTAAATTAGATTACCTCAACATCCATCAGACTCTATTGTCTGATATCAAAGGATGTGAAAGACATGGTACATATCAGAACATTTACCAAGTCTGATGCTTATACATTGAAAATTGAGGTTTCTATGGACATCTGAAAACCCTTAAAGTAATAGTTTCAAAGAAAAGTAGAGGGCCAGCATTCAGGTGTAAATTCAGTAACAATGCTGTGAGTTGTAATTCATGCAGTTCTGGACTAGGACTCTTAGCCCAGAAAATTTAATGGACCTGGCACAACTAGTTCTGGAGATATTTCAGTCTGACAGAAATCAGTTATTTTGAATAATGTTTCACATCCAACTCCAAACTCCTGAACAGTAGTGTATTTGTGATAATATAGTCATATGCGCCTAGACTTTTTGTTTTGTTTTACAAAATCCATATTTAGATTTTTCTCTGAAACATGTAAATATCAATGGAACACTCACCATAGGGAATGTTCAGTCGAACCTGTTCCTTGCGGTACCCTTCCAATGCGGCTGCCCAGCGGGTCACCTGCTCTGAAGTGTCATCAGGAATGGAGGCTCGCTCCACGGCAATCACATGTCCATCCTCCACCAGATGAGTTTCCTCGCCAGCAACCGCGTCTGGATCTATCACCACCTCCACAGTCTCCACTGGCTTCACAATCTCCAGAATATTTAACTTCTCTTCTCCTAAAACACACCACAAACCCACAATAAAGTCAAGCTTATGTTTTATTATTGCTGTAAAATTTTGAAGATTTATCTTAGTGTATGCTTTCTATAAATATACAAAAGGGAAACTTTTTCAGGTTTTACCACTGTTTTTAATCATGTTTTTACCATCCCTAATTCATTTTAAACGGTCCTTCCTTGGCGTGATCATATTTTGAAAGTGCAAATACTCATGCAGTCTCTCAATTACTATCAGCTCGTAAAAGCTGCATGCATAATTACAAAAGAGTTCAAAACAGCACGTCACCCCACATGACAGATCAACTACACAAATATTTTCATTTGTCTGAAGGGCATGTTGACAAGTCAAGATTTGTCCAACAGCAATATGAGATCAGTGTAAACTGTTACCCTGTTTCGTGACAATCTGCACGCTGAGCTGTACTGTGCCATCTGTCTTCACTCCTTGATCGAACAGGCTGTGATCAGGATGCAACTGCATGAGGAAAGGAACAGAGACAGGGAATCAAGAGCTTAGTCCATGATTAACATGAGTGCACTCAAATAAGATTACATTAACATAGAAATACATACTAGGATGTCCTGAAGACAAATGTCATATCCATCCAGCGGGACCTGAAGACGAGGCTCCAGTAACTTCTTCAGGTTACCGATCGGCTCATTGATGTCAATATCTTGAGTAATCAGTTCAGCTGCTGTGATGGTTTGCTCCTCGATCCTGGCGTTTGGTCACATGAAACAGATGATTTCATACGCACAGAATACATGTTGCTCAATGAGATGATTCCTCTAAACACATCAAACAGAGAAGGAAAGAAGGAAGAGAAACTTACCCTTCCTCTAGACACTCCTGCTTCTCCCGACCATCAATCTCAATTTCAATCATCTCCTCTGTCTCACTTTTTGACATCCCTTCAACTCCTTGTCCAACTATAAAGTGAATATATAAATATGTGTGTGTTTTGCAATTACTATCAAGAATGTATACAAGAATTATCAGTTCACACTTTAAGGTCTCATTTTTCACAATCGGATAAAGCACTGACAAGCACTAATTAACAAAAAGCATTTGTTACATTTGAATTTTTTTAAGCATTTATTAATATTTGCTAATGTTAGTTTATATAAATACATCTGCTCATCAACTACTAGTTAGTTCACAGTGCATTGACAGATTTGATTTTTAAAATGTATTAGCAAACAGTAACCGAAATTAATAAATGCTGCAGTATTATTGTTCACTGGTAGCAAAAAAAAACCTTGTTGCAAAGTGTTACCCAATTTTATACTTCAAAATAAAAATAAATTAAATTAGGTTTAGCATTTAGATTAACGCAAAGTTATACAAAACATGTAAATGTGCTTCAAAGTCACCAAGCGGCGTGATTAACGCACTCTTGCGGTCTAAGAAGTCTCGGAAGTCCAATAAACTCTCAGGCAACACCGAGGCTTTGCTTGAGTGCAGGCCCACCGTTGCATTTTCCCTATATTAGCACTCTTATTAAAATACAGGAGACGACTTATTCAACAAAAATGTCCCCCATTTGATCAATCCATTTATTATTTTCGTGTGTGGGTTTGAACGCAATATTTTAATAATATAATTTCCAGCGGCGACTGGGTGGGAAGACGACGCGCGAATCGATACAAACGCAGTTGCCATGTTGGAATGCTTTTGGGTTTTCGTAATATTAGCGCGTCGAAGACGACTTTTTAAAACTTCCGAAACTTTCAGGGGTAGCTACACATCAAGACTTTTGATTCTGGAAAGTTAAAACGGAAATGGAAGAAACGGAAACAAAACAAGAGAAGGGCAGATGTAAAAGCAGCCGGAAATCCTGGCCGAAGTCACGGCGGCTGACAGACTTCCGAAAACAGCCGTGCGCCCGAAGAAACGGACGGAAACATCACGGCGTTTAATTACGTGCTTCGTGCGGAATAATGTCTACGGCAGGTACAATCGCGGATGCGGGGTGTATGTATACCTGGCCTCTTTGTTAGCTGCTTAGCTGACGAAAGACAGAGAGACACGCCTGGTTGAACTGAAGATCTGCTCGCGCTGACAGCTTGCGCTAACTTTGACCAAAAGTCGCGCTTTGTTTTATACGGCGGATTATAAGCGTCGACGATATATTGCGCTGGAAACGTATATGTTTAAAAGGATCCAGAATAATGTTTACCTACTGCTGGTCGGACGCGAGAGGGCTGGCTTACAGTCAGTTCTGTTAGCACTCCAGCTAGCTCGGTTTCCCCTTAGGATGCTAACAGTTAGCTGGCGCAGAAAGCGGGAAAACTGACTCGCTTATAACCTCACACATATGCAACATTATCATTTTCGTTACGGTTTATCTCAGATCAATTAGAGTCGCGGCCAAACGTACCTCTTTATCCCGGTCAGTAAGTGCTGTGTTGGAGTTTTTGCGCACTAAAGCTGGGTGTCAGAGGCTATAGTTTAGTGTGTGCTAATAAGTTGAGTGAATGTTCATGCTGGTTTTTGGTCAACATTGCATTGGGGGCGGGGATGAGCTGGAGGCCTCGCTGCCCACTGACAGCAACATACTCCCCTCTCTGTGCAGCTTTAACTAGACATCACACTCTATCGATGGATTTATTTGATTATTTGTGCCAAATAATAGCTAGTAGCTGATAACAGAAGGGGTTGTCTTTGTGAAATCGACGCATTGTTAAATACTATTTTATTAGATACTATGTAAATATTGGTTTTGCTCTTACTCGGTGAATATTAATTGATTTATTTTTTATTTTAATATGTTTTTTTACCTTTTGTTCATGTGTTTGTATGTACCCCTCAGCTTATGTGCACAATTAATACAGTAATTTACATTTTTCCTGCTGAAGGACATTAACCAATTAATAAATAAACTTCGAAAATCAAACTAATTTGTGCATTATTTAACATTGTAAGTTTATGCTACAGTCGTTGAATTTGTGTAAAAAAAAAAAAAAAAACAAAGAAGAAGAATCAGTATTGTAGTGGATTTTGCATTTATTTTATTTCACATATCGATTAATGTAACAAAAGACCAAAATATTTATTCTTTGAGATACTTTGAGGTTAATTTGAGCCACATAAGAACTAAACCAAATAGTTGAATATGCTTGGACACATTGTAAAAGGAATGATTTGTGCAAACATAAAAATAGTCATTTACAGGCATAAATGTTGTTCTATAGCTGTTTCTTCTGTGGAAATATATATATTCTTCAATGTTATAGAACATCAAATCATTTTGGGTGATTTCTTCAATGAAAAAAATCTTTTAAAAAAGCTTTAGTTGAAAAATACCTATAAATAAGCCAGGACAAGACCTTTGCTCATTAAGGACATTTAGGAATTTTTAGAAACATGTCTTACAAAAATGCATTATCTGTAAGCATTTTAAGACCAAAAAATGACAATAATGTGTTTTAAGATATCTCAGTGCAAGCGTTTTCCAGTTTAGACGGCTCTTAACATTTATTTAAATCTAGGACTAGTCTGTTCGGGAAACTGCCCCTGATTGTATGATGACTAAAGGACTTTCTGAGAGACATCTTCCAGAGGCAAGTCAAGCCTGTTTCTGCTGAAATCAAGTGGACCATCACATCTGTGCTTTGTGGCTTGATGACTGAAACCAATATAAAATGAAATAGTGCAACATTTACAGTTTCTAGATTGTGAGAAGTCAAACAGATATGAGACAATTACAATACTACACGGTATCTAAAAATAAGTGAATACTCTTGAATTGAAAAATAAAAAGCTTTTTACAGTAGTATAAAAGAAACATGAACCATAATGTGTGTCTGTTGTGGATGGACCTCAACACCAGAGGGCGTGTTGTTTGCTCTGATGGGAACAATTCATAGACGTATACAAGTGCACAAGATGTAAGATATGGTTCTCTAGTCTTTGAGGTCACTTATTTTAGCACAGCGCTATCCAGTATGTGCACTCTCTTCATAGCACAAAGGATTGTGTATGTTTGTAGCATCTTGGCTGAGGAGAGAGACGAACAATGGGATGAAGTCATTATTATAAAGGCAATTCTCTACAGTGCCATTACTATAATGTATGACTAGTGAGTTAACAAAAGGAAACTTAAAGACTTACGTCTGGAGGGATATAGCTGCTCTTTGTTCTGCTGAAAAGTTAAAAGAAAGAACCATTTTGTTCCTGATGGTCTGTTACATATTTTTATACGCTAAAGTGCATAAAGACGTACCTTTGTTTAGCCTCTCTTTTATTCTCTGTTGGTAAATTTGAGATTAATGTTAGTGTTTAAAGTTAAATGGCACGTTTAAATTGTGTTTGACTAAATGGTACTCACTGCAGCAGCAACGACAACACCCTCTTCTGCAGCACAGACAGATGGCAACACAGCATGAGAGGAGGAACAGGAACGCTCCAACTTCTATGGCTATAACTATTGTCATGTTCAGCTCAACTGCAACAGAGCAAGTTGAACAGATATTCATTTTCACTCTGTCCAGTTATTATGATTTAATTTTATATATATATATATATATATTTCCACAGAAGTAATTATGACTTAACCTTTTGACTTAAACCTCTATGTTTTGTTTGGCATCTAAGCAACCATGACTAATGTGTTTTTGCTGTGGTCAAATTCACCCCATAATGAAACAACACACTAGAGTACCATTAAATGGTTTGAAGTTGATACATTTTACTGGAGAATAACCGTAATATTTCCAATTGAAATGACTGATGTCAAGAAATGTTTCTGATTTAATATTTTTAAGGAAACAATCTTACATTTTGATCATTTTAGTCCTCAACGAATAAAAGTATTCATTTCTTTACTCAAAAAATCCAACTACACCAATTGTGAATATTTGAAAAGCACAAGCCTACGTTTTGGTAAAACAGAAGAACTTCCAAGGACATAAAATTGCCATTTTTAACTCTTGGTCCTCTAACAAAAACAGTACAGTCAAACTCAACAAAACAGAGGTTTTCTGCTACTCCTACCTAAATACTAAATAGTATTTTTATGTCACATTATATTATGTTACAGTATTTCGAAAAATCGTAAAAGTAAAATTGGTTCCTTTTGATGTCACTCTTTAAAATCTTACATTCAGTTATCTTCATATGTTGTCCTGCACAACTTTTGGGTGCCCCCACCCCATTGGAGGCCTCACACCGATACTGACCCTCATCAGATTTTGACACCCCTTTAAACTTCTGCTCAGAAGCAAAGGAAAAGACACATACTTGCATGTAATGAATGCACCAAAGGCAAACAAACATAAGCAGCATTTAGCTATTAGGGGAAAGGCTAAAATTTGTAGCTAATTGGAATGAAAATAAAGGTTTATCAATATGAAAAAAACACCAACCAGAGTCCCTGTTTTGGGGTCCAGGGTGTAGTTGATTTCATGGAGACGGTCAGCATGAAGTGGTTTGTTGTCTTTGTACCAGCTGTAGGTGGCAGCAGGAACACTCAGTTTGTCTTTACAGTGGAGCTCTGCAGAAAATCCTCTCATGACTGTTTCTGGGACCTCACATGATGGAGCATGTGGCGGCACTGTCCATGTAAGGCAGAGTTGCATTACCTGATATTACTCACTGACAGAAATGCTTAAGATTAAGAGTTAAGCATATTATTGGTGCACATGCAAATAATGAAAATCACACTTGAAGTATGAATATCTAAGAAAATTGTCATTCCCACCAAGCACATTGAGGGTTACGGTGACCTCCCCCAGTTTGATTTTGTCTTGACGGGCTGTGACTTCGCAATGATACACTCCTGAGTCTTTCTGTGTAACACCACGAAGGGTCATTGTGGCTCCATCGATGGATGCACGGCCCTTAAATGAACCTGTAGTGATGAGTCAGAATATATCAAAGGAAAATATATGTAATGTAAAATATTCACTGAAAGATAAAAGGTGCAATCAAATTTACTAGGCGAATCAGTCCTTTCAAATAGAAACCCATGCAATCTGGATTTCCTGATGCAGCTTCTTTTATAAAGTGGCTTCTTTGTGAGCTGTTCCTTATACACAGTGGACTTCTCTGGCTTCCTGTTTTTACCAAAGTTTCACTAATGTGACACCAAACAGAATGTAATTTACTGCCAAAATCATTTAAATGACACACTTCCTCTTTAAAATGAAAGCAGTGTGCAAATGTGGAGGGACGTGGTTGCTAATATGGAAATGGGAAAAATACCAACCTACCTGTGAAATCCCCATCAAAATAAACATATGAGACATCTTTGCCTCTCTTCTTCCATTCAACACGTGGGTTTGTTTCTTTCTCTGTCCTGAACTCACAGGACAGGACAGCATCTTTTCCGAAGAACAGACAGAAGTATCCATTTAATAAGATCTGAAAGCTTTTCTGTAACAGATTCCTGATTATCTGAAGACTGATAAACTTACTTGTGTTTTCGTGTACCTCCACTTTGGCTTTGCTTGTCGTCACAGTAACAGGATCTGAGCTGGGAACTGGAGGAGAGGGAAGACACAAATTAACACTTTAAAGTTATATCATGCTATACAAAATCCCTCCCACAGCACTTGTATAATCTACAGACAAACAGATTATGAGGAAGTCATCAAGATTTCCTCACAAAGTTTTGGTTAAGGACAAATTCAAATTCTGACACATAGGCTGTTGGTATAAGCTTAACTTAACCCACAATGTTTGTTTGACATGTTAGATACTTTGCCTCTAGCATTGTTTAATATTTATATACAGTAAACAGATTTTAGTTTCTCCTCAAATGTGAAACCTCACTATCATTCATTCCCTGCTCTGGTGGTGCCAGGAACAGGGATGTGTAGGAATTTAAGTAATGGATGGATGTTCTCAACACAGTCTGCCTGTGTTTAGTGGGGGGTGGCAGTCCAAACCAAGCCTGATAACCTCCTAGCTCCCTGAAAAACATGCAGTTCTGGGGAAAGTTAGGGAAAACACTTTCTTTTATCTGTATACGTCATTCTCTATAGTCCGCTGAATGTGTTGATAGTAGAAAACAACTGAGTGTTATATGAGAATAGAGAGAAAAAGTCTGCAGAGGGTCTTTTTACCCAGAGATACAAAGAGCTACTATTCTGCTGTAACTTAAAACCTCTTCAGCTGGAAGAGGACTGGAGTTAAAATCACAGCCCACACCACAAGGTATTTAACAACCCTAATTAGAACTTAGTGGCCTGAAACATTTAAGTTATCGAATTAAAACCAATCAATTTGGTCAACATTTAATAGCTATATTAATATTTTGTAATATCTATATCAAAATTGCATGTTATGTAATCTGCTATAAACTGAACTAAACATTGCTTAGTTTATAGAATTTCGGCTCTCTAGACAGGGTGGGATCAAGAATTTCTCATGGTATGCTGGGTAAACATAATCTCCAAGATAATGACCAATACACAAGGAGTCAGTCAAGGGGCATCAGTGACATGAAAGAGTCCCTGTCACATCAGAGTGAAGTTCAGATCTGGACAACTTCTTTACGCACATATTATCAGCGTCATGATCTCATGTGTTCAAATGCTGTTTGAGAAGTTTGTGTAAACAAAGTGTTTTACAAGACCCCCACCCACCCTATCCATACCCTCAAAGCATCCATCTTTCTTTGAAAAAGCACACACACACACACACACAACAATCACACAGTACTTAGAACCAAATCAAAGCTGGTGGTGTGAGAGACAAAATAAAACAAAACTAATTCAAATTAAACTTAAAGTTGCTAATATATAAAAACATAATATTTAATAATATTAATTATTACTATAAATATAATTATAGCTAGCGTATTTGTAAAACATTTTGTCTGTTAGCAGCACTTTAACACTTTTAAGAACTATGCAGAATAGAATTAAAATAAAAAATATCATTCTTAACATATAGTTACTATATATACATTCAAATTATCTTTGAAAGTTATGAACTGTATTTGCCAACTTACCTTCAGAATCCTTAAATCTTGTCTTTTAGGGGGGAAAAAGTTAAATTTTCTCTTAAAATGTCCAGAACACGGACACCATTAACGATAAAGAGACACGCAGTCTTCATACACTTACAGTAGAGCAGCATGAGAAGAGCGGGGAAGGTTAATATGTGTGTTGAGCTCATCTTGAGATGGTCCGGCTGCTGCAGGAGCGCGTGGATGTGCTTCTTGCTTTTCGGATAGTGTTCTTCAAGACAGTATCGCGCGCTCTCTAAGACCGCTGCGCGAGCACTGCGCAAATGCTCTGAAACATGTGTTTGTGGGTACGCGTGGTAACCAGGTTTTTTTATTTATAAACATAAATACATATACATTTCCTTAAAACAATATACCTTTCTACTGGCCTATTTACTTTTTATGACAATTTTGGATGCCATCGCATATTTTGTGGTATGCACTGAACAAATATTTGGTCTAACGTTATGACTACAAAAAAGTATTAGTGTGGAAAGCAAATATATTGTCTATATTGACATTTGTGGACGGCAATGAAATGTATCCACCGATTTGAGTTCTCTTTTCTGACTGTTTGTTTACCTGCTCCTAAACCAGCTCCCTGTTATAGTATTGTCTGTTGTCTTATTAAACGTTAGAGGGTTAAGAAACCTTACCAAACGTAGGCTACGGCAGTTTTTTTTTTATCTTAAATGGTTAAATTCTGATTTTTTTTTTTTTTTTACAAGAATGCCTTTGTCAAAGATTTACATTTTGGAGATTACAGTGATCTGAAAGTCTCATGAAGCCTGGTGTGTTTCTGTTGGGCACATGTGTTTTGGGGGGTGCATACAGGCCTGTATGGCTGATATCATGTGTGGATTTGACAACAGCACAGCAACTGACACTTGTCATACTGAGGAAAGTGATACTGTAGATAAAGCAGCTGTCAAAAGTTTCATACATGTCTCACAGTGAGTGTGAGGTCTCAGAAGTATTATGTATAAACAATGCATCCCTGTTCGTGTGAAGCATAAAACCTAAAGAAGAAATGCAGTAATCTCTTACATTATCTCTCTCGTGTAACATTAACTGCACAAGTAAATATTTTGTTTTTTATTATGATGGGAGAAAACATTATTATGTCCAACACTTCCCTGAAATAGTAACTCATGAAACATAAAACAAGTTGACAATTAAATTAGCACTGTAAACACTGATAAGTCTTGCTTAGGCCAGCTGCTATGTTTTTCACTTCTTGACCCTTAGTTTGCTTTAGTTGTTGCAACCTAATAGTTAAGTCGATTCAGTAATAAATAATTATTAATGGGCCATTGAATTATGTGCAAATAATGCACAGCGGTGATATGTCACACAATCCTTTAGAAATCATTTTGAAATTCTGATTTGCTGTTCAAAAACTTGTAATGATGTTGAAAACAGCCGAGTAGAATTTCTCTTTGATGAATAGAAAGTTCAGAAGAACAGCATTTATCTAAAATAGAAGTCCTTTGTAACATCATCCCTTTTGATCCATTAAAACCATCCTTGCTAAAAAAAAAAACTATACATTTTTTAAAATGTTTTTTTTTTTCAATTATTATACTGGCTTTAAACCTTTGAATTGTATAATGTTACAAAAGCTTTTTATTTCAGATAAATGCTGATCATTGGATCTTTCTGTTCATCAAAGAATCCTGAAAAATGTACTTAACTCTTTTAAATAATAATGATAATGTGATGCTGGAAATTCAGCTTTGATCACAGCAATCAATTACACTTTACACTATATTCAAATAAAAAGCAGATGTTTTACTTAAATATTTCTAATTAATTATTTCTAATATTTCTTATTTATAACATTTGAGCGGTATGTATATATATATACCATTACAGAAAAGTTATTTTGTAATGTTTTTATATACGCACACATTTCTGTCTCCCTCACTGAAATGATGGATACGCCCCTGCTTTACCCCCTCTATTGTACTCTTAAAAACCTGATAAGATAAAGGCCATAAAACTGTATTTTATAAGATGCACTTGGATCTCAGAGCACTGAGAGAAACACAGCTGAAGAGTTAGTACAGACCAACACGATCAACACTGGTGAGAATAACCGTCTGCTCTACATATTCTGTCTTTCTTTCTTACACTATCACTACTGAAGGTGATAATCTGTGCTTCATAATGATTTAACCCTTAAATGCAGTATTTTGCTTGCTTCAGTGACATTGATATTTTAAACTTAACTTTAAATTAATATAAATAACATTTTCTTTCAGATTCCTAATAAATGAAGAGGGCTTTTATGAGTTAAAGCCAATAAAAGCTTTATTAAGTGAAAATGAACAATTGACTGATGTTGATTTTGTTATCAAATCATCTTCTTGCAGAAAGTGACTCTTTGGAGATTTTTGACACAATGAGAAAATTACTCTTCTTGGTTCTCACCATAACAGGTATGATAAATAAAAACACTCATAACAGTCAACAGTGTTAACAGAAAGCTGCACTAAATGCACAAACAAGAGTATTGAAAATAGGTCACACTGTTAAATATTAAACTAACACATGTACAGAGCCGGTATGTTCTATACATCATTCATACATAAATGTGTGTCCTATTTTCCATACTCTTGTTTGTGCATTTAGCGCTGCTTTCTTGTTTTAAAACTTGGAGAATAGTTTGAGCTACATATTTTTCATCATGCATCTTCAACTAAATATTTTGTACTTTTTTAAAGTAGTTATTATTGATAAAAGCTTACTGCAACGATCATCCCTGGAGACGTCTCCTCTGATCCGTGACACAATATCTAACTAAATTTAAACTATATTTTAAAATAAAATGTTAAATAAAATCTTAAAAGTGGTAAATAATAACATTTAATCTCTAGTTCATCTCTATATATTAATAAACGTTATAACTTTCTGATCATTAGCTTCTGTAGCTTTTGCCAGTCCACCAGTTCAGGATGAGGACCTTCCTGATCCAGTGGTGAAGGTGCCAGTGGTTGAAAATGAACAGACAGCAGTACACACAGACGCAGAAGGTCCTCCGGTGCAGGATGAGATTGTTGCAGATTCAGTGCTGTTGGAGCCCGAAACAACAGAGGAACAAGGAGTACCAGAAGAAAGACAAGTTATGTTGGAGGAACCAGTGCTAGTGGCAGATTACCTGACTGAAGAGATCCCAGAGATGGAACTTGAGCCTGAGCTGGAACTAACCCCCATTCAGATGGACAGAAACATTGTACCTGTAGAGGAAGCTGAAGCAGAGTTAGAGCCTGAAACTATGGAAGCGGAGAATGAAAAAGAAGAAAATGTAGTGATAGAGGAACCTACACTTGAGGCTGACTATATAATGGATAAAGATACGGAAATACAAATGGAACCTTTAAGGGAAAGATGAAGGACACAGTTTAGTTTTATCACTGTGTACAAATTGCAAACTGGTCCAATTCTAGCATATTTTAGCTTAGATATATGTGGGAAATAAATAAAGACATATGTGATAAAAACCCATCATAAGACTCAATTGATTTGGAAATTGTAATTTATACATTATCTGGATGTTGAATAAGCTTTTTGCTGATGCATGGTTTGTTGGGATAGGACAATGCTTGGCTGAAATATAGTTATTTGAAAATCTGTAAGCTGAGGATGCAAAAAAATAAATAAATAAAGCTTAGCTTTCCTTCATTTTGATAAATACAGTGTATTGATGGCTATTTCTACAGATATACCCCTGTTACTTATGACTGGTTTTGCGGTCCAGGCAGGGTCATTTATGGAATGATGGTTGTAGTGTGACAATATGTCCACAGGGTGGTGGACTTGTTGAGGAGCTGTGTATAGAATTACCTTTGTGCCTTATAAAATAAATGTCACTTTTCAAGAAACATGAAAATTGAAACTGAATAAAATGAATAAATAAATTGCAGCCAAAATCTTTGACTTCTTTTTTTTAATGTACTTTTTTTTTTACTTTCTTGTTTGCCATTCTTGCACAAATCTCTCACGGGGGCGGGGCTAGCTGTAATTCTCATTGACTAACTGAGGGTTTGATTGACAGCTTGTTAAAGTGGAAATCATCATCTGTTAGCAGCTTCCTATTTCATTTTAACGATATAAAATTATATATAAAGTTTTTTATTATTATTTTATCAGTATTTATCTGCTGCTACACTACACTGTTTAGATTCTTAGGAATATATAATTTATATAATATAATAAAGATATTATCATCATCATCATCAATCATCATTGTTATCAGGATACTCATAGTAAGTTGTCTTGATTTAGCCTTTTTACCATGCTTCTTCTGTGTCCAGATTTGACAGTAATAGTAATGCAGAAATTGTCAATTCAAATAAACATTTTGGGGGGAAAACAAGCAAAATTTGACCAAAAATGTATCTTTAATAATGCCTAAATATACATCCAAATGCAAAACCTTATCCATGCAAATAATTATGACTGAAAGCAGTTTCCAGAAACTACCAGAAGTGTAAATTAAAACTCTAAGAACAGCAAGACACATCAACAACACTTCAGCAACATGAAACAAACAGATCAGAGTATATAAGGGGTAGGGCTAATGAGATAACCAACAGCTGGTGACAATCAGACAACCAGGGATGCAGGAAGGTATGGGAGAAACAGTCCAAAACACACAAACAAAACTACAAATAAGTGTCCTCTGGTGGCTGACCAGGGAACGACAGTCACCACCTGTGACAGTTTCCCCCTCTTAAGGAACGGCTGCCAGGCGCTCCAAAAGAAGTTCAAATGGTTCAAGAGGGAGGGGGAAAGAAAGCGGAACTAGTGGAGGGATGGGATAACTCTGAGAGCTCCCTGCCTGGAGGGGATTCTGGATCGGACTCTGTGAACTCCCGGGCTGGAGCGGGCTCAAAGGGTTCTGGAGTGGATTCTGAGAACTAGAGTGGGCTCTGAGGGTATGTGGACTGGAGTGGGTTATGATGATTTCCAGGCTGAAGCGGGTTCTGAGGTTTCCCGGGCTGGAGCGGGCTCTAATGCAGACTCTGAGAACTTTGGAGTCCGGTCCTCCAGGAGACCACCGGAGTCGGCTTTGCTGCCCTCCTCCTTCTCCATTAGGAGTGGGCTGGGCACACATGAAGGATCCTGGGCTTGACTAGATGAGTGAGGTATGGGTGCAACGGCCCTTGCAGATGGACTCAGGTGAGGGTGACTTACTTAGGACTTACTTACTTAGAAATCCAATGTCCATAAGGTGCATAATATGAACGCCCAATCTCTCCACCTCAGTCCAGAATCTCTGGGTGAAGGCCTGTACCGTCATGCCCTTTTGCCACAGCTCCATGAGTCAAGCCAATTACTCCTTTCCAGAGGCGGGAGGAGAAATTCAGATGGAGGGAAAAAAGGAAAAACAAAACTGCTGGATCTTGTAATGGCTGAAATGTTCGTCTACGATTTACAGGACAAAAGACCAATTTGCAGTAAATTGTTTTAATAAAGTTCAAAATACACAAAAAGACACAAAACAGAGCCAGAGAAGCAAAACACTGGGTAACATCAACAACACAATCAGGGGTGTACAAACGCATGGGAGACGCAGTCCAAATACTGTAAGTCCCCTCTGGTGGCTGACCAGGAAACCACCACCTGTGACACCTTTAGTTCCACTACAACTCTATCTGCTAATGGTCACCTGACCATATCTGTCACTCTAATAAGTCACTTTCCTATTTTGACAGACAAAAAAACCAATAACATCTGGGCTAAAAGAGAGCTGTGGTGGGACTTAGTGTAAGTGTTGCGACTTGCTTCTGAACAACAATCAACAAAAATCTGTCAATAAAAGCTGCATTAATCCCACAGATAAACTAAAGGAAAAATATAATATAATCCTTTAGCTCTTTCATCTCTGAATCATTTGTAGAGTGCTTTTCACAAGCCTTTCCAAAGCAACTTCACTGTTTCTACATAAAACATAGGAGTAGCTTGTCAGTGGGGAATGCAGCCAAAGTTGGACTGAAGCTGAATGCAGGGAAGTGCAAGATTATGAAGGCCAACAGCAAGAGTGAGGATAAGCTGAAAGTTGGAGAAACTGATGTGGAAGAAGTGGAGAGCTTCACGTATTTGGGAGCAAATATTACCAAAGATGGCGGAGGCACTGCGGATGTCAAGAGGAGAGTAGCATTGGCAAGGGCACAGTTTAAGAGGCTTTTGAAAATCTGGCATGCCGGTGACATCAACAGAAAGACCAGATGTGAGACCTGGAAACTGACAAAGGGAGAAGAGGAGAAACTTGACATCTTCCAGACCAAATGCCTACGGAGGATTTTCAAGATCCGATGGCAACAACACATTTCAAACAAGTTCTTGGGATGACAGAGGCTGAGAGTATCAGCGAGGAGGTGAGGAGATGGAGACGGAGATGGAACTGGATCGGACATGTCCTAAGGGAAAGACGCAACAAGCGACTGTGCTGTAGCCCTCGGGTGGACACCTGAAGGACGGAGGAAAAGAGGCCGCCGCAAAAACAACTTGGTGGCGAATGGTGGAACTGGAGAGAAATGGTGCAGGCTGTAACACGTGGAACTCAGCACGACGACCCCAGTGGAGGAGTGCTGTCCAAGCCTTGTGTGCCTCCTGGCACAGAGAGAATTAAGGTATGGTAAGGTTGTCAGTGGGGACTATTTTAAGGTGATGTATGGTTAAAATGTATAATAAAAATCATGTAGTTAGTTAATCACATGTATTAGTGTCATGCCGTCACTTTCACCTGTTCCCGGATCAGCTTGCACCGAAACAACCCCAACACCTCACATCAGATCACAATCACCTG
>JAUMHI010000259.1:1807512-1821798 GCA_032359435.1 Enteromius unitaeniatus | reverse complement strand
ACATATATATACACACATATATATATATATATAAGTGATATAGAACACTTATCAGCAAGTGTTTACCTTCCAATATCAACAAGTAACTATCTTCCAAATAATTAACAGCTCAAAAGCTCTCCACTGCAAATCTTTTTCTAGCACAAATCAAAACAATACATCAAATCATCAGCCTAAACCATTCAACAGCAGGTTTAAACCAAACCAACTATGATGGATTTGTATTATAGCAGAAAAGCTGATAATATGGTCTAGCTATGCAATTTATATGCCCACACACGAAAAGCTTATAATCTTGTTAAGGTGGCTTGGTATAATAATAACCAAAAAATCTGCACAAAACCTACCAAGTAACCCGTTTCGAATTATGCACAACTAGGCCCAAACGCATACAAGAATGATTTTACTCACCTGCATGCTTTGAGCACGTCACTGGAGCTGGGGTAAATGGAGACAGAAGACCACGGAGCGAATGAGGGAGGCTTGGGTTTATGACAAACCAGCGGAGATGCAACCTTCAAGGGGCTCTGAGAGTCCTCCAGACCTTTGCCGTTGAGTGTGGGGCTGTTAAGGCTGTTAACACTGTTCTGAGTGCTGTGATGGTCTGCTGATTTGGGTGAAGGTGTAGCCGTGGACATGGCAGAAGACGGGGAGGAGGCCACCGAGTTCTCCTGCGCCTTAAGCCCCTGGTGCAGACTCGGGTGAACGTTGTTAACCTTTGTGCCAGCAGCCGTCAACCCTTCGCCATTACTATTATTACTATCATTGGCTTTTCCAATCAACAAGGCAGAGAGCTGAGGATTGTCTGAACTAAGTACACCTGGTGAGCAGGGTTTCGCCCCAGCAGCGTCTGCCTGGCCCTGATGGACGTGATTAGGCAGTCCCTCTGCAGTGGCAGTGCTGTTAGGCGTCCCTGCGGAATGCCCATTTCCTGAAGGCTTGCTCTCTTTGGTGTGCACCGTGCCTTGCTGTCCACCTGAGGTAGCAGAGTGAGGGGAGCTGGGGGAGGGGAGGTGATTGTGACTGGCCTCCTGCGCTAACGTGTCGCTGGCTGTGGCCGAAGGTCCGACCTGATTTGGAACGCCAGTGCTGGCTGCCGGGGTAGGCTGCTCGCCATTGGGACCTGCTGAACATGAACTTGGACTCTTCTGAAGCCCCTGAAATAAAATGAAAAGAAGTGAAAATTTTATATTTGACCATACGAATTTAAAACTATATATTGGCATTTGATATTGAATATAAATTACGCCTGTTCATTTACCCTATTTTTACACTAAATTTAAACATTTTAACCTGTAAATATTTATCCATGACATTTAATATTTTGGCTGTCATCACCATGCTTATTTTTCAAAATTATGAGCTGGAGAAGTTTCAAAAATGTGGTTGATTTGACAGAACGACCCAACAGAAAGTTCTTATCATACATAACTTGAAAATTGTGATCTTATTACATTGACCAGGACATTTAAAATCACACCTGAGTGGAGTTGATGTGTTGGCTTTTCCACGGTTCATCATCCATGCTGCTGCTGGTGGGGGTTGTGCAGTTATGAGGTAGTGCGTTTTGCCGCAAGTAAGGCACATTTCCGTTGCTCCCCGATCCTGGGAGGTGATTATTGCCCACAGAGACGGCATCTGTGTTACCCAGGTTTCCAGTCGTGCATGGGGCAGAGCTTGCAGGAACAGGTCCGTTGGCTATTGGCTGAGCAGCGCTTCGTAAGTGGGCGGAGAGTGTGTGGAAAAGAGCGATGTGTGGATGGTGAGGAGAGGATGTGGAATTAGAGTTCATGGGCAGTGAGGGGTCGGCTGTAGGACCGTTGGACACACTGGGTCTTATCTGACTCATAGCATTCAGCCTCATCTGTTGACGACAAGACCATCAGTATCAAAAACTCAGTAAGTTAATTTCGGCTAGCCTGTCTTTCAATGCACAACTACACATGACACATACCTGCTGATTCTGTTGCATTAGACTGAGCTGCTTTTCCAACTGTTCCAGCATCTGCAACTGAACTGGCTTCAAATTAGTCCTGTTGGTCCGTAACTGTTCCAGAAGCTGAGGGTAAATTAAAATGAGATATACAAGTGGTAAACACACACACATATATATATAAATATATATGGTTTTTAATCATACTTTTTAGTCAAACAAATGCAGCCTTGGTAAAACTGAGAAACTTTATTCAAAAAAAGTTGACTGTAAGGCTAC
This sequence comes from Enteromius unitaeniatus, assembly GCA_032359435.1. Classification (NCBI taxonomy): domain Eukaryota; kingdom Metazoa; phylum Chordata; class Actinopteri; order Cypriniformes; family Cyprinidae; genus Enteromius; species Enteromius unitaeniatus. Next base: position 1,819,586 of record JAUMHI010000259.1, on the reverse strand, counting down.
ATAAAGCATTAATATTCAAACATTTACAACCATAAAAATTTCATCTACCAACCTGAAGCTTCTGTGGGGTTAAACTCCAGTTGGGGACTTGATGACCTGAATCATCTTCCCAGGAATCTAATGAATTCTGATGGTGAGATGAGAAACCAGTAAATAATCAAACATTAATCTGTTACCACTATCAAGCAAACAAACTAAAATGCTGTCTATTAGTACCCTGGCTGGACTTGCAGTCCTCTTCCTTTTGGCAGGGCTGGACTGGTCATCAGTCTGGCCCGAGACCATATGAGGGGGAAGAGACTGGCCTGGGATTTGGGACTGGGCTTCATTGCTCTGATGAGCTTTGCAGGTGGTCTGCTATTGGCAACAAATAAAAAATTGCAGCTAGGACAGTTGCATGAACATTTCACTGCAGTAACCAAAACAGCATTTATGCAGCACTGAAGAGTCAATACTGACATTTCTGTGTCAAACTGCTCCCTTACACAAGCAAAAGGATTTTATGCCAACTTTTTCACTTTTAATTATACCAGTTAAAAATATATTAAAAATATATAATAATAAATTGCAGATTTAAATTGTTCCCCAAAATTTGTGACCAATATGTTGAAACAAAGGATGATGTGTGCTGATGAGTGCTATGGTCTAATGAACTAGAGGAAATAACTTTAAACCTTAGCAGTTTAAGATTATTCTCCAGAATCAATGTTAACAACAACATTGTTCTGTATGACTGGAAATTAAGGACCATTTAGTGGTACTTAATTGTGAAGTCGGGCCTGACCACTCACTTTGATGTTTCATTAAAGGAATGTCACGGGTTCAACACAGGCTAAGCTCATTCGATAGCATTTGTTATACAAGATCTGTGGTTATAGTGATGAAAAACAACATACGGCAACGTTTTTTTTAAATGATTTTAAGTCTCTTTTGCTCAACAAGGAAAACAACTCTTTTGTTCATTAATTTGACCAAAAATCCAGTAACAACAGTAGTATATTAGTTTTAGTTTCAAAATTTCAGTTTCACAAGATTTTTCAGATATCATTTTGCTCAAGATACATTTTTGATTATAAATGTTGACAGTTCTGCTACTTAATAATCTTATCTATATTCGAGCATTATCTGATGAAACCAAGTACACATAAGATATAGACTATAGCTATGCTGTGATTTTGGCTCTATTTGCATGTAAAATAGAGTTAGAAGCAACATAATATCTATTTTAACTGAAAGCCCTGCTCCTCTCAGCCGCTCGCTGAACAGAACAGACGCAGAGAGAGGGGTGTGTGTGCGCCGAGAAAACAAGAGCTCAGACACTGATCTGTAGCAACAACAGACCGCAAAGAATGATGAACACGCTTGGGCTGATGGGAATTGTAGTTCCCGCTACCTCCCGTTCACTCCATTCGCCTGAGCAAACTTTTCTCAGAAGACCTATCATTTTATCGAGTTATGCGACCACGGTATTATCGAAAATATTTGATATTGCGGTACGACGGTATTTACAATACCGTTACTAAATACCTTATTGTAACACTTACTTTCAGTAGTAGAGTCAATTTCAATTGTTTTCTGTAGTGAAGCGATGGCGTCAAACTCAACCTGTACTGAACCCAAAACATTTCTTTAAAATGTCACAATGTCCAAGCTAGCACTAAGAAACCATTTTTATGAGTCTAAACCAGGGCTGTCCAAACTCGGTCCTGGAGGGCTGGTCTCCAGAAGAGTTTAGCTCAACACACCTGCATGGAGGTTTCTAACATGCCTAAAATAAGAGCTTGATTACCTGCTTCAGGTGTGTTTGATTTGGGTTGGAGCTAAACTCTACAGGACACCGGCCCTCTAAGACCAAGTTTGGACAGCCCTGGTCTAAACTATTAGATGGTGTAAGAGTTTCTACTGGCTTGTCTAGCTGATCTGTTCTCACCTGTTGTGTTGTGTTGAGCGCTCCCTGTCTGGAGGTGAGCTCAGCTGGGATTGGTAGGCTCCATGCCTCCTCAATACTAGGGAGCATTTTACTTTTACTTGGTAAACTACCTTGCTGAAGATTACACAACTGAGCCTAGAAAAAGATTGCGCAGAAAACATGTTCAGTGCCGGATTCAGCTAAGCTTGAGTCAATGCAATGGTGGTATGCATCAAATCACAGATGAAAATGACACTCATATCATTCTCTGTGTATAGTACGTCAGACAAGGGGATGTGATTCAACTCAAACAGGAAGGAACTCAAAAATAAACAATGTTCACAATCTTCCCAAAAGAAAAACACAATGATAGGCACATTAAAATGAAACATGTATACTTCCTCTCCCGTTAACTTCATGCGCAAGCACTCTCTCTACCTGGAGGCATTTAATGCGAGCAGTTAGAGCTGGGATGTTACTGCAGGACTTGCTGCACGTGGCATTGATGTAGCACTTGACGGCATCCTGCGGCTGGTTACAGGACTCGTAGAGTGTGCCAAGGTCCATCCAGGCGGCTGCATGGCTGTGGTCCAGTTGCACTGCACAGATATACGCCTGCAGGGCATCCATCGGCTGGTTCTGCTGCTGATACAACACACTGGAGAAGCAAACACAACAGAGAGGAATGGTTAAAAAGGGAAAGCTAAATAAACTGGAAGATCATAACAAGATGCCACAGGTTAATGCATCAAGAAACAATTCACATCTTCCACATAAAAATTTTGCCATATGACAACATTTTGTACCAATTATATACAAATGTACCATCTTTGCTGATATTTTGAGAGGTTGCTTGTGGTCTAATTAGGTAAAAGGGTTATCACAATTTGTGATAGGACAAAAGTTTGTAACCGGTTGCTTTTAGGTTTGTGATAAGTAGGTTATTTAACAGCTGAGCTGAATGCTCAGGTCTGCCTCTCCCCTGAGAGCAATATAAACCAAGCCTGAGGCAACATGAGCCCCAAATGAGCCAATTTCCATCCAGCTACCGAAAAAACAAACAACAAGAATGGCTCATTTTAATAAATAATAAATGGGAGCATTTTAACCTCACAAACAACAATTACTTAAAGCTTACCCAATTGAGCACCATGTATCCGCACTGGCCTCAGACTTGTCAATAGACTGTCGGTAAGATATGAAGGCATCTTGGACCTTCCCAATACTTGAGTAGCACCTGCATAACAAGCAAAAACACATAAGCTCTAGACACTTTCAAAGACATGAGTTGTAGAGCTAAAATGTGAAATTTATTTTCATATAATTATGCATTTGACAGACACTTTCAACCAATTACAGTGGAATTCAAGATCTACATTTCATCAGTCCATGCATCACTTAATAGTTGAGCTACACAAAGAAAAATTAAAAAAAAAGTTTTGCTCAAGTTAAAAAATATAAACTCAAACATTAAAATATAATATTATAATATAAAATAGCATAATATAGTATAAATGTCAGTTAATATAGTACATATTAATAGAATATTACATTTAAATTGGGTACATTTTTGCTTACCTGCCCAAGAAATACCAAGACTGTCCCGAATTGGGGTCTGCTTCTAGGGACTTCTGGAGACACTGAATAGCATAGCTGTTCTTGTTGGCTTTATCTCCCAACTGTTCGACCGTGTGATGCATCCAGCCTGAGGGAGCGATGGGAAGCATGAGAATTAAATAAGAACAACAAAACAACTAGTAGCAGTGTGGAGACTGTGACACTGGTACTAGTAAAGGGAGCAAATGGTAGGGTGGGAGTTGAGGTGGAGTAGTATTGGGGGGGTGGGGGGTTTTCTACTACGACCAGCAGTTTCAAAAGGTCTCAGCAGATGTCCAAACAGCCCCTCTCTTCTCCATTCCCAGCCAGCCAGAAGTTGTTAAGGAGAACGAGACAGTGTGCAGACAAAGAACTTCCCCCATGTGGCTTGGCTCCTCCAAGGCACTGATCCCAGCCAGGCTCTTAACACCTGTGGCAAGCGCCTGCACCCGGGACATGTTACTACAGCAACCAGACCATTGCTGACAATTGCAGGGGCAACGTGGAAATGGTTTTATGGTAGCTGGGGTTTGAGAATCTTCAACTCACAACTGTGGCAATTACTCAAATTATTTCATTACTTATTGATGCTTTTAACCCATAGTACCTTGCAGACAACTTTTTCCTGGAGTGCTTTGCTCATTGGTGCTACTTTCCCAGTTTATGGACTGGCCTTGGCTCAGATTTCTAACCACACCACGGTATCCCAAAAGCAATCTGCACATTAGCAGCAATTGCGTCTGGCAAAATTGCACACCCTAGAGAACTGGGACATATCTTACAAAACTTGGACTATACATTTGGCGGTGCAGTTGTGGCGAATCAGAATAACATTATTTAGGGAGATGGCATGATGAAATACATTAGTGAGGACTATCTAAAGCTGAATGGATGAATTATGACAAACAATTATCTAATCTGAATAGTCTCTCTTTACAATGCATTACAAAATGCACCTCAGTACACATCTGTGGAATGTGTGGCTGCAGAATTCCACAAACAGCTGTGCAAAATTCCAAAAATGTAAATGCCAGTTAACATTAACAACCCTCACCCGCAAAGTTTTAATTATTTAATAATTAAATGTATTTATTATTATTTAATTATTATTTCCATGTAATATTTACCATAGTTTGCCACATGCATTCCTTATTCCTTATCTTGCATGCAAAATCTGTGCAGAAAGTGCATATTGCATTCTTTGGCTAATCAACATTGAAATCTTGTAAACAATCATCTACACTGGAAACAATAAAGCCTGGTTTCCCACACATTTTGACAGATGAATATTCATAACTTTTTCCAGCTGGTTGTGATTACTGGATAGATTTTTAAGATCATCACTGCACTGCAGTCGATGAAACATTTAATAGCTGAGCATAACTAGACAGATACGTGATGACAGAAATCAGGACTTTTCCATGTCTTTTTTAAATGAAATTCCATGACTTTTCCAGGCATACAAATCACAAATTTGGATATTTCTAGGTTCTTTGTGACTGTGGGAAGCAGAAGTAAATGCACACTCACCTAATTGTTGGAGCGTAGTTGCCTTCACCTGTGCAGGGAGATTCTCTGTTTGTAACAGACTCTCGTAAGCTTCCTTTGCGATGCGGTATTTCTTCTGCAGACAGAGAGAAGGGGAGATGTTTTAACTGACAAAAGGGTCAGCAATTTTACGGCCCCTCCGGCTCGACACAAAAGGCCCCGTCAGACAGACCACAATGTATGGTCTCAGGAATTGAGGAAACATACTGGACACTGACCAGGCCAGACACAGGAGGAGAAACACACACAGACAGACGCAGGGGGAGGGTCAGTCCAGGCCAGACTAGACTCAACAAGCCAGACAGACATGCTCTGTATCAGTGTAACTTGAGAAGCCCACTCAGAATAAGTGTTGTTTTTCTTAGCGACCTTGACACCGATCTTTGTTGGAGCTGAAGGCTGACCACCATAGCTGACCAACCTGAGCACCACGACTCCAAACATACTTAAAAGCAATCTCTGTGTGTGGCGGACAATAAAAATCAACCAATTGTAAAACTTTGGTTGGCTGATAAGTGCAATCATCATTCCTTACAGCAAAGTTTTGATAGTAAGAGCATGAAAATTTCTATGAGACTTAATACAATTGCATAAAAGTTTCATTTAATAAAAGGTGAAGTTGATAAGAACTGTGTGCGCTTAACAGAAAAAAGCAGCCAGACTAACTAAAAGGAAGTCGAAGCAAAACCAAGAGGGCAAGGTGAGGATTAGTTGGTTGAACATGCACAATGTCAAGTAGGCAACCCAGAAACAAATCCATCAATCAAGAGTGCATGTTTGGGCAGAAGCAGTAAACTGTGAGCAAAAGAAAACCCCAGGACCAACAACACTGCCCTGTAACCTCTAGGACCTGCTTCCTTTGCAAACAGTCATTTTACAGTGCCAATAGAACACAACAGAAGGGTTCTGACATAATCACTTGAAATTTGACAATTCAATATGAAGTACTAGTCAAATTACAGGATTCCCCCATCAGAACAGCTGATAGTAGCTGAAAATGGTGATCATGGCAAGTAGTTGCTTGGTGGTGCTGAAAGCAAGGTGGTTTGATATGTAGTGTTTTCTTAAATTAATAACGTCTAATTTCAAAACACTGCTAACAGTGTCCAAACGAAAAAAGAAAAAAAAAAACTCTGAAAAAGTGTGAATACTGATAAATACCTAAAATATTTAAAATTATGCATTATTAAAGAGATAGATCAACTTTATTCACTCTCGTGTTTTACCTGCAGGAGTTTCTTTCTTCTGTTCAACACAAAAAAAATATAAAGAATGATGGTAAGCAAAGAGTTGCTGGAAACCAGACTTTTATAAGGGGGAAAACACATACAATGGCAACCAGCATCTATTTGGTTACCAACATAATTATCTTCTTTTGTGTTCAACAGAAATAAATGCATACAGGTTTGATAGAACATTACATTCTGGAAAGGAACTATTTATTTAATAGATTAAAAATATCTAACTTTAAATGCTAAAGCACACAGAGCATACTTCTGCATTTATTCCCCTCCACTCCTCCAGTACAATACTGGATATATGGTTCTTAAATTCTGGAATCATGCAACAAATCATGTTTACGTTAAGTTAACAGTACACCATATAATACTAATAAAAAATAAAAAATAAAAAAAAAGAAGAAGAAATTCTCTCTTTCAATTTTATCATCTAAATGTTTGAAATTACAGATTCAACATCCTTTGTCTTTCCCACATAGCCTTACCTTCACTTGCTTCAAATTAAACAGAATATCTATGATGACTATATGTCTATGGAGGTATGTGTAAAAGAACAGTCAGTGTCAAAAGAGTCAGTGTTGGTGTCTATATCATCCAGAAAATTATAATTTAAAAAAATTAAAACTTGAGTATCAACATATAACATGTTCTGACAAAAAAAAGGGGAACACTCACCTGAATTTCATATACATGAGCGATGTGGAACTGAACTGTAGGAACAAAAAGAGGAACTGATCAATAACAGAAATCCTTTTCTAATGGAAACACCGCATTCAAATCTGATAATTAAACCTTTGTCTTCACTGTTTCAGTTTGAGCGTTAATAAGCTTATGGGTGTACAGACACCAGGAAGGAAGAATATTAGCTTGCCCTTTGTGTACTTCAAGCATGTCATTACTGCCCGTATGCAAGGCAACACGCGGCTGAATCCAGTCATGCAGTTTCCCTGGCAACTGGAGTCTCAGGCAGGATAGAAATGGTAACAGGAAAAATCTAATTGAGGAAATATTCCTTTTTCCTATAGAAACCTCTCTCAAGGAGACAACGAACATTGCTGTTCGCTGCTAAAAAAAAACCTCATGCATAATGTGACAATGCAGTTTCCTAATAAAAAGACAAGTAACAAAAATGAATAGGAGGGTACTTACTTTCAGCTTTGGACAAAGTGCAGGGCGTGGAGTCAATCAATGCCAGCTGAAAATGCTGCAAGACAAGGTGAAGTTTGATTAAGCTGGATATAGCAACTTTTTTTGCCCATAATCTGCCCAAATAATTTTGGCATCAAATAACTATACCAACATATTCATCCATCTAAAGAAATTGGCTACAGCCAAAGTACCATTTCTTCCCCAACCAACGCATTTATGTCGAAAAAGATCTGCTGCCTTAAAGGAATAGTTCACCCAAAAATGAAGATCACAGCATATTTTACTCACCCCCAAGCCATCCTAGGTGTATATGACATTCTTCTTTCAAACATACAGTTTCTGTGTTATTTTTTCCATTATTGGTAATGCTGGTGGATAGTGTCCATTATGTTGAAGCTCTGTAAATTGGATATATCCACATGTCGGAAAAACTAAACTTTGTCGAGTTCCTGCTTCTTGGCTGACTTCGCCATACCTGAGTCAGTGGTCAACCAAGATGCACTCTCAGGGTTAGTTCACCACTCACCAGCAAAACCAAGCTGGGAAGAGCCAGGATAAACTTTAAGAAAACTCAGACGGTGTTCGTCTGAAAAAAAGAAAATACACCTAGGATGGCTTGGAGGCGAGTAAAATATGTCGTAATTTAAATTTTTGGGGGAACTATTCCATTAATAATATGTAACGGCCATATGGGACTAATAACACGAACCTTCATTGTTACACCTCCATTAAAAACAGATTCAACTAAATTCTAAATTGAATCATAATAAAATGTAATTATGAAATGGAGACAGAAATTTAGGAAATGGATCGATCACAGTTTTCCCAAAACAACCTCAACCTCAATTCCATCCATCAAACTATCCCATGACTCCACATCTGTTGAGACACTGATCACTGGACATTTGGATGTTGGCCATAGACTTTTATGAACCCCAGCTGTGTTAAATAACTGCCATTTTTAACCATTCAGAAAATACACAAGTACTGTGCATTCACCAAGGTCCTATTCATTTTTATGAGTGAATCTAATGAAGTGTCACATTTCTGCAGGCTATGATATAATGTTATGTAATAACAGCCAAAACAATCATGCAGTCATTAATTCCTTCCAATCATGATTCAATAAAAACCTCGTGTACATTTTCAATGTACTTAAACTTAGAAAGACAAATTAGGTAGAATTCCTGCTTCATTCCTTCTGCAATTGCTAATAGTAAATATGTCTACACGTATGTAACTTCTAAATGATTCAGACTCGAGAGAGACTCAGCAAGGTCATGAGGATGTGATCTTGCAGCCAGACACTTTATGTTGTGCGCAGGGCACAGAAACACACTCCTTAAATCACAAACCTTTTAACAACCCCAGAAATAAAGAACCACCAGCCCAAAAGCAAAGCCTTTCATAAAGCCCTGAACCTGACCCAGCATAGAGGTACCTAGAGGAAACCCATCCACCTGCATAGCAACAACTGAGGAATGTGGCCATGCATTACAATGTCCTGATGACCAGCATAAAAACCTCAAAGATACAACAAATATAATATAATCACTGGAGTCAAATCAACAGACAATATCCAAAATGGAAATATCAAACGGTGTGCAACAAAGAGTTCATTTTGCCATGAACCTGCATTAAAAATCAACCATTTGACAATCTCAGCACTTACACGCCAACAAATCATCACTTCTCTCAGTCAAAACAAGAAAACATACAAGCAGACACCTCTATCTGCTTCATACAGACATCCTGCAACAAACATAAACATGGATTACTGACCATAGAAAGCCCTTTGTGCTGAGCTGATCTCCACTGACCAACTGCTTCCTACACGCTCACTCCCTCGCTCTCTATGGCTCTCGACTGGCAAGTAGATAATGCAGTAGGATTACCAGTGTGTCTCTCTCTCTAATACTGATTACGATTCAAGAGAGAGCAGCGGCAGCTGAGAGATGACACGCTGCTCTCTCCTCTCTCTCTCTATGCCTTGAAGCATTTTTCATCACGCACACAACATACGGCTACCATAAGCTTTCACTCTCTTGCTCTCTGCAGGAAATCGGGACAGAGGAAGAGAAGAGAGAACAGGGAAAAAACAAGATGACAAAAGCAGGAGGTGGCAGGCTATTCAGTGCATCATATCAGCAGGCAATACAACAGTTCTAATAATTCAATCAATTGAATTGAACACAATTTGTCCTTCCAAAAAAAAAAAAAAAAAAATCCTAATAATAACAACCTAGACGTAGCAAAATAGAAAGTAACAGCTGCCACAAGATGATTTTTTTTATAACTGTAGATTGCATCTTAACAGTGAAATGATAGTAACCTATCCCACAGTGGTCTACATATATAGACACACAAAAACAAAATACATAACTGTTAAAATAATACCGGGGTCAGTAAGTTCTGGGTGCCTAGCTATGCATTAAATAATCAAAGGATGCATTAAATTCATCATAAGTGACAGTAAAAACACTTGTTACATAAGATAAGGTTTCAAATAAATGCTGTTTTTTGAGCTTGCTTTTCAAAGAATTCTATGTTCTCAAGATCAGAATGATTTCTCAAGGATTATGTTACACTGAAGGCAATAATGGTTGCTGAAAATTAGAAATAAACTACACATTTAAAATATATTAAGGTTTTACAGTTTTACTTTACACATTTTATTCTGATCAAAATGTTTGATTGCCAAGTATAAGAGACTTCTTTCTAAAAAAATATTAAAATACAAAAATTATAAAAATTGACCCCAAACATTTGAACAGCACCACAATACCAGAGTTTTTAATATAGAAAATGGACATAATAGTACAGCTCCCTAATAAATAAATAAATCAGTAAATAAAAGTAATTATTTTTTTAACCTGGTCTAGTCAGTCAGCGTGCATACTTGAGCTGAGAGAATGGAACACCAAACTAGGCTTGGGCGGTAATATGGTAATATGGTATACCACGAGATCTAAAAATAGCAATGGTAGCAAACACATATTAATTTCTCCCGCTCCCGACACAGTACTCAAGTTTTGTCCCGCTCCCACCCGCAGGTAAACATATAAGATTTTTTATTTAACGCTTCATTCCGCTACTCTATTTGTTTCACTTGCTTCCCTTTTGAATATAAATAAAAAAGAAATGGAAAATAAACAAATGTTTTGTTTTATTTGAGCTTAATTAAACGGAATGACAAACATGGACACGAACGAGGAGCTTTTCAGAACATAGAAATACAGTTAGAAATAGCAATGAAACAAAATAATAATAAACATTGATTTCTGAATCTTACATTGGCCTAATACTGATTCAGAATGTGCGTTAGCCTTTTTTTCCTTCAGCAATTTAGAAAAACAAGTACAGCTTGAATTAACTTCCGAACTTGCGCCTGTAAATTGTTTTTACTTTATTTTGTCGTTCTTGTTGCTTTTGTGCAGTAGATAAATAAAATTTATTTTAAAAAAAACCAAATGTTCTGTTAAGATAATTCCATTTTGCGGGAGTCCCACGAAAAATGTTATTCTCCCACAACCAGTACTAACATGAGGACCTTACCGCCCGCATTCACCCATCATTTCTTGACCCATGCCGGACAAGTGCGTTGGGTGCAGGTCTCTATCGCGCACCAAGTGACCTGGTCTCAAAAAAGAACAACTTCTGCAGTTTGGCAGTATTTCGGGTTGACCGAACGAGCAGGGAGAGGCGGTAAACACGAACGATGCAATTTGCGCGTTACTGCTCGAAAACTGTTCTGGATGTTTATTTTAAGTTAATTCTGTTTGACTGTTGTATTTGCACTTTTTTTATAAACTGCTATTTGTTGCTAATAAAAGTTGTTAATATTGATGTGCATGTTATTTTGCTATTGTTCTAGTATTGGTGTTTGGTATTCAGTTTCTGAACGGTTAAGGCACAAGCCAACAGTTTGGTGACAATGCCCCGAGTCCTACTGTACGTCATTTTTTATTTTTTTTATTATCCAAGGTAATACTGTATACCGAGGTAAAATAGGGAGGAGGTTTGATGGTATCCAAATTTGGATACCGCCCAAGCCTACACCAAACTACCAAAAAGAATTAGGTCCTAACTAGAAACTCTTACAGTGGCCATACATAGTGTTGTAAAAATGTTTCCTATTAATATTTCAATATATAAGTCATGTTTCTATTCTACAGTTTTATTCAGTCCTCATTAATAAGGTCAGTATGCTACATAACTAGGAATAAACACATTTAGAAACCAATAGGGTTTATGATTATATGTATGCTATGGATGATAAACAAGATTTATGGTTAACTGATTTATGGCCAACATACAGAGCTGCACAATTAATCGTTAAAAGATCTCGATTCACCCCCCCCACACAATCTTAACCCAGCATTTATACGATTCAGCTAGTGTTGTCACGGTACCAAAATTTCAGTATTCGGTACCAATACCAGTGAATATCCACGGTTCTCGCTACCAATTTCGGTACTAAAGCAAAACACAAAAACACTTTTATATAAGACAACTTTTATTTAATCAAACAGCGCAAACTATATTTCATAGCCTAGTACTGCTTTTCTGATGGACCGATTTTAAAGATACAAACATTAACCATACATTTGTTCTCTAACACACATATTTTGGCT
>JAUMHI010000259.1:1716328-1786348 GCA_032359435.1 Enteromius unitaeniatus | reverse complement strand
AAATGTAAAATCTTGTCACACATCTTATTTCTTAACCTTGGACATTTAGAGATATTTTGTATACATTATATGTGTTAACTAGTCACCTGCTCAGTATAACAGGAATAAACAGGGAGCTGGAAATGATGCTATTCCTGCAGAGTAACTGTGGTGTTAAATGACATGCTATGGAAGAAAAACATCTCAAGTGCTGCTTTAAAACACTGTTGTGCACAAAGGCCCTAATCTTTTGCCAACATTCCTATTACACTGCTTTTTGATGAAGGATACACTAACAAAATACCTTGGACCACCTCATTCTGTTTTTTAACTGTTGTTTACATTTGCTAATGCTGTTTCGAGATAACCTGGATCTGTTGAGCCGAACGCGAGCAAATCTCACTGCATCTGCTCATTGCATGGGGCTTCATTTACCAAACAACCAAAGACCCTTACAAACTTGATTGTATAAAATGTTACTTTTCTTTAGAACTTCCAACCAAAATGCCAAGATCAGAGCCTCTCTCATGGTTTAAAGGCCTGGATATCAAAGGATTTTTGTCGCGGTTGCTGAGGACTAAATAAGAGTAGACTCTCATCCTGGGCTCTCATCCTGTACCACATGGCCTTTGAGTTCCTGTTTCTAAACAAGACACTGATAGGCTGACCTCACTCAAACATGGAGGGGCAGCTGGACGCAGTTTCCCAAGCCGAATGGTTTGCTAATGCTTCAATGGCATTGTTTGAGATTACCAGTTTTGCTGCCAAGCTGGAATGTCAATAGTTTGCCCTCAATTTCAAGTTTAGAGAGAGAATGCTACACAAGTTTAGAGAGAGAAAGAACACACACACACACACACACAAAAATAAATAAATAAATAAATAAATTCAGCAATTCGTTTATGTCATTAGGTTTAGAGTAAAAACTATTTTTGATAAGCACTGAATTCAAAAACAGCTTGGTGTGAACTCCACCCATGATATGGCATTTCTAACGCCATTAAATATTGTTTAAACTACAGAATCAAAATGATTAAAACGGCATTGTGTGAAAGATATGCTAGGCAGAATAAAGAAATTTAAAAAAATTAAAATCACTTTAGAACATCTTTAGAACAAGTAAAGCTGGAAAATGTATCATTGCAAGCAGTTGAATGACCAAGCAAATTGGAAAAAAGTGGAACACCCTAGAATTCTAGATTATAAATGAGTTGGTAAATTGAGATGTTGGAAGAAGGATGTATGATCCATAATGTTAATGATAAATATAAATATAGCAATAATCTAATCAAGAGTGTGCAGAAAGAAAGTAGTGGTGAATTATAACAAATGATTTTGCAAGTTTGTAATTTTACATGCTGCAATTCAATAATTGTAATAATTTTAAAGCTAATTATTCAACTTTCTCAGTTTGCTATATTTAAGAAACATCTAGTTTCCCAGGTGCACTTGCACTTACCACATGATTAATCAAGATAACTGATCAGCATTGGTGCTAACAATGCCAATATCTTTAGTTTGATTTCCAGCAAATATATAGATCAAGTCTATGCATGTAAATGTGAAGTAATCATGCTTGTATGAAGACTTGTATGTTGCAGCTTGTTTTGTGATGGCGAGATAATATGCCCAATAGATACAGAAAACATCATACTTTGCAAAAAAAAACAAGAAAATTGACTATATGGCTTTGTGTTCGATAATTGCTCAGGAATCCACAAGAGAGTCTTAACGAGAAGTTAACTGTACATTAACAAGGAGTGAACCATAACCTAATGACTGTGTGTTATTAAAAGATGGCAGAACAACCGAGAGCACGATATGTAAATCAGAACCCTTTCTCGCAAACGACTTCAAAGCCGCTACAATGAAAACCAGCCGTAAATAGAACAAAAGCATAAGACTTGCTCCAGGCAAACTGAAGGCACAAACGGTTGTTGTTGATTCTTGTGGCGATAAGCTTACTTTAACATCACATCGGTCTATGTACATACAGCAGTGAAGTGGATTTAATCGGGCTAATTAAAATCCACTCAAGGCAGAATGCAGCATCCACTATAATAATCTGGAAGAGAACAACTCTCCACTCCAATTTATTCTGGAGCTGTGGTTGCATGGGTTGGGGGTGGGCTTGCTGGTAAGGGAGGGGGGACAGCCGGGACAGTCAATGGTTCTGGCTGGTAGTTTGGATGAGGGCTGTCAGATCTTGCAGCGTGCCATTTAACGGATGGGCAGCGGGCTGCTGTGAGAACGGGCCGGGGCCCGGGAGGAGGTCCATGTGCGTTACCTGTGGGGGGAATGATTCCCGGTGACATGAGGCCCGGCACCGAGTGCGGCATGATGTGAGGGTTCTCCGGCGATGTCACACTCTGGGTCCGTTTCGGAGGCCTCCCGGGTCTTGAGCTAAAACAGAAGTGAAGTGGCGAAAAGGGGGAGGCAGAGGGAAGTGGAGAAAGAAAAGGAGGGGTGAGAGACAGAGGTTGCCGTTAACATTCGGACCAGAACGCAATTCCATTCCGAAAAGCTAACATGTACTGTAAATAAATTCCTTTTCAAGGACAGTTGCTTTCTGCTGCTCAACATAATAGACTTCCATAACTAATTAGATTACACAGTGAATTCATTTCCTTTATTGAAGATCAACCACTTTTTGATGCATAATTCATAGCCCGTACCTCGTTACCTGCCCTTCCGTATTAATATCCCTACACTATTTGAATTACCTCGTTTGCATATGCTAAAATCCGGCCATGCGGCTTTCAGCCTGGAAATTACATGTTAACTTGTTATAATTATTGCAGTCAGGCCTCTATTGATTTATGAGACTTTTAAAAAGCAAATATGTGTAGTTCTGGTAATGAATGATATTCTAAGGTTCTTCAGGAAATTAAAAGGCAACGGCTGCCTTAGGAAATGTTCTGCTTGCTTGATTTAATAGGAGTCATAGCTGGAAGCTGGTGTGACTGAGTGACTCAGACCTGTTGTGCGTTTATGATGGAAACTTTTATTACTTGAAATGAGTGACCAAGATCACACAATGATTAATGACACAACAAGCGCAAGTCTGGCAGAGGGGGGTACGCCCCTCCGAGCTGATTGTCAGATATGTTTCACTCATTGCTATGTTCTGTTCATCCATGCATTTTTCTCCTCTAATTTTGGCAAAAACAGAATAACAAAAAGGCCTCTACAGAAATATTTCTTCACAGAGAGTGTCCGTAATAAATCAGTGTGGTTTTTACACTAGAAAGATGCTGCAGCCATTGTGGAAATCTCCCCTGATTTTTTTTCAAAAAAGTGATTCTGTCCCAGCATTTTCTTTTCTTATAACTAATTGCATACAGAATGCATTCAAAATGTTGCTCAAATGATGTACACAAACCTATTATGGAGGAATACTTAGGTAAAAGACCCTCGGCTCATAAACACTGTAGACATTAAGACAAAAACTAAATATATAAAATACACACTATGAAGGATCGATACAACAATTTATAAAAACTAAAATACTTGTATATTTTAATATTGTTTAAATGAACAACAATTAAATGAGAAATAATTGTTCCTGCTTTTGGTTGTTACCAGAGAAAAGCACATTTTCAAGGCATTGTCTATATTTCACAGCACTTGCGTTACAATGGCATATTGAAAGATTGAAAGAGGCCTTCATTAACTCAAGGTTTTGTTCCCTGCTTTTCCAGTGACTAAACAGGGCCTCATTTTCATGGCCAAAAGGAAAGCATAAGAGTGCATTCACTACGACCCAAGGACTTTTTAAAAGCTCACTTATTCATGTACCACCAAAGTCTGTCATGTGCATCAGTTTAGTCCATTTACAGACTGGGCAGATGAGCTGCATTTCATTGCGTTTTATCATGTTTTATCCCTGACAGGCATGAAATTGAAACGGAAATTCTTTACTTCGCACACTAAAAACAGAAGAGGCCATAAGCCACGAGAAGAAGCAGCACTAGATACAGTCAGCCCTGGGGCCATTCACACTGTGAGGGGTTTGAACCATATCAGCCTGTTCAGATGTGACAGAATCATTTCCACATCGCATCGCACAACAGAAATAGAGACATCATCATACTTCATATAAATGTTCCAGTAAGAGATTTAACTATGTCGTGATACGTCTTTAGGAATCTTTGAATAAAATTTTGTACAGCGCCCCCTCTGTTCATATTAGGCATTAGCGGTTTGATGTATTCATAAGAGTCTTTTCCAGCATGTGGCATGCCATAAATGAGCTGTAGTTAAGGATAATTAGCACAAAAACTATTCTTTCAGCTTTATAATTTTCTCTAACCTATAAAATATAAAAGATAACTTTTTTCTCATTCAATTTAAATGAAAAAAGACTGCAACTGGTCACAAGACACACATAAAAATGATGAAATCTGTCATTATTAATTTTTAAAAAACTATCCGCTCTTTTTCCTACATGAAACTTCAACTATTACAGGTGGGTAAAGGAAAACAGAATTAGAATTTTGGATGAACTATCCTTGTAAATACAGCACTTTGTCTGAGTTCACAGGAGAGCTAAGGAGACCCCAACAAGAAAAGATCACATGCCCGACCCACAGAACGTCCTAAAATGAAATTCCTCCTCCTATAGAAACACCTCTTTAATCTTACGAGGGAGATTGCATGACAGTTTTGCTGTCATCACTTTCAATGTACTGAGCTGAATTATTTATGAAAGACCTCAATAGATGGCATGTGATGGTAAAAGCCTTCCTCCCTCCTCCCGCAACAATGCCAAAAGCAGAAAAAACTTGGACAAAAAAAATGGACAAAATGTCACATCAACTTTAGCTCCAGGAAGAGCAGGGGACTGTGAACAAAGCAGACGTTTAGCCTCTGAGCTGTGGTGGGATCTGCTTACGGAGTGTTTACACTATATTTGAGGAAGGTATAGAGTAAAAGAGGAAACACAGAATGAAGGCTTTTTTTAATAAGGCTGCAGCAGCAATATTTTAACTTGCGTTAAATACTTAGCAGGTCAGTTCACCCCAAAATGACAATTCTGACATTGATTACTCACCCTCATTTCAAACCTGTATGACAGAACAAAAAAGATATATGACAAAAGGCAATATGAAAGTAGGATAAAATTCATACTATACATACGTGAGGTTGAATTATGACGACTTTCATTTTAAGTAATAGGTAATAAGTTTATTGTGTTGTTTTTATTAAGCATCCTAAATTAAACTAACTTTATTTTGCTTGGCTTTACTTTTTTTTTTTTTGCTATGACTTGATTTTAATTTATGACAGCATGATAGTGCTCTAAAAAACAAGTTGGAAACAAAGCTGAATAACATCAAGTGTTTAAAACTGAAATCCCTATCATGCGACAACACAGAAGGCTTTCACTTAAAACAGGATGGCCTGTGCTCATATGTTCAAGAGGACACTGCAGTCATTTAGCTGAGATATGCATGAGCATTCTCTGCTGTTTGTCGCTTCTGTAAACAGCGATTATGGGGCCACTGAGGACGAAGGGAGAACAAGAGCTGGACCTTCACAAAAGAACGAGTACAATTTGTCATGTGCTGGATGCTGAGTCCTTAAATAGCCCGGCACAAAAAGTCCTCAAAAGTAGGCTATTAGAGCACAACAATGGTTCATGAGATCCACTTGTGTCTGAGATATGCCCTGTCCACTCCACTACTGGATGTCACCAATACCAAACATATTTACATCCTTTTCCCTTTCCTTTTCGTTTATTTTTTGTAAGTCTGGGATATGTTTCCGCACAATGGGAGAAGCAAGGCTATCCATGACGTTTTGCTGAGCACGATGCTGACAAATTCAAATAAACAAGATTTTCACCCCTAGAGGGAGAACGCAATGTTTGCTTGCATTTATTTATTAGATAAAGCTGAGTGGTTTGTATTACTCAAAAGGTAAACATTTGAAATTAGCTGCAAAATGCAATGCAGATACAGCCGACCAGTTATTAAGGAAGAGGGTTACAGCCAGGGTATGAATTATAAACCTTTATGCATGTGTGTATATATATATATATATATATATACATACACTAAACAGCTCTAATATAATGTTAATGGGCAAAAATGTTAATTTCTATATTTTTCTTGTTGCACCAAATAAATTTGGCATAAACTCATTGTACGTATATCACACTGGTTACATTATATGGAAGATGCAGAAGAGACAGTGATCTTGGAGTTGAAATCTTATCTTCTAAGACACATCAGTAAAAGGAAGCGTTAAAGATTCAAATTCAAGATGTCAGCTTGAAAAATTCTGCTTTTTAGCAGAACAATCAAATCATCCAGCATTCTCTCTTTACTGCTGATAGCATAGTTAATAACAGATCCTGTCTCCCAACTTTGGAACTTTTATAGACAGTACTTGCCTGAGGCCAAAAAGGGGCAAATTTGTAACAAATGTTGGAATTCTCTTTTTGTTTTGCCTTCATGGTGAAAAGAAAATAGGAGTGAACTTTCCCTGAACCATGCTTCCTTTAATGGACTTGGTCCATGTTGACCCAGGAGTTCACACTGGAACATGATCTCCTCCGTCCCACCACACTGAGAAAGCAATCAGATTAAACCCACAAAATATATGGCCATCTCACCTTCACAATACAAAAGTCAGCGAGTAACGGAATTCACCCTCTTTTGTGTTGTTTCTTAATATCTGTTTAGAAAAAACTTTGAAAAAAAAAAAACAAACAATATTTCTGCTTTAAATAACAATTTCCTGATAAAATAAACAAAAACCTCTTAAAACGATTAAATACTGATATAAAACTACTACCACAAAAAAGAAAAAGAAAAAAAAAGAAAAAAAAGTGAAGCAGTTCATTAAAAATACACTTACAATCTTAACAGATGTTTCTTTCTCCTAGAACAAGAATTATTCCTCCCTCAAACTTCATGGCATCATTGTGTAATAACATCTATTAATCTAATCTGTATACAGTTTTTTATCACAAGTTTAAAATCCAGTATTTCATTTTACATTTATAATATTTGTTCAACACAAATTTGTGAAGTACACAAAGATTATATTTGATCAGTATTTTTCCAACAGGTTTGTGGACCTCTGGACCTAATGGAGACACATTTGGTGCCAACTGATGAAACATTATCCTGGAGTCAATACGTGTCTCTCGCTCAGGTTTACAGAAAGAACATTCCGTTTTGATTTGTCTCAAACGTAGCAATTAACCTTTCCCATCTTCCTTTTGTTTGTCATTGGGAAAGGTAAAGATAAAGATATTTATTCCATTTACTCGCAGTCAACCAAAACAAGCGGACGAATCACAGCATCTCAGCTTTTGTAAATACAGACTCCTCCAGAAGCCCGTCAATCAGGCCTTATAAAATATTAACCCAATGTCATTGCCCTTTTCAAATCTCTCACCTGGAATTCCCTAATTGTTCCCTTTCTTTATCTCGCCGAAGCAAAGTGTAAATAAATTAACAAAATAGCTTTTATCAGCCTGAATAACCTTTTAACTGAAGGATTATCACTGGTTTATTTTTCATTTCTTTTTGTGCGATAGCAGCACATGCCTCATTGATTACTTTGCTGAGGTGGTGGCCAGCAGAGAAAACAAGGGCCTGATAACAAACCGAGGTCTCTGCACTAACAATAACACACTACGCTCAGATTAGGCCTCCTGACTTTGCAGCTTTACTCGGCTTGATTAGATGGAAAGCTGGCAGGTACAGCTGCTCTGTTTTACTATGAAATCTTTGGACTGACTGGAAGATCGAAGCATATACTGTAACTCTGGCCGATTGATCATAGTTAGAAAGATATTCAATTCAAATACTATATGTTCAAAGAACACACTTGAAACTGAAACATGAAACTGAGCCAATACATTAGACTGAATCATTTCAACTGATGGATTCCAAAGAGTGGAATGATTGCAAATGCTTTTTATAAAGATTTTAAGGTGCAGTTCACTCAAACACAAACATTCTTTTACTTTTTTTTACAAATAACTTTTTTAAGCCAGTTATTTTATTAGAAATGGTAGATTAAATTTGCAAATTAGTCTCATCCAGCTTCTCAATTCAACTTACCGATTCAATAGTTTTCAAGTTATAAAAATTATCAGTGAAAAGTATTAACTTTTGGTCAAAGATATCAAATGGCTTCAAAAGGCATGTAATATACATATATGGGGAATCCCTTTATAGTTTTTTTTTTACTATATAGTCACTACAAACTGTTGTTTTATTGAAAAGAGAAGCATTAATGATCTCCTTTTGTTGAATTTTTGGGTGAACCATCATTGTAATGCTGAAATACTTCCCCTGCTTTTAAAAAGCTCAGGACCATCATGGTCAAGCTATGGCTGTGATTGCATTATGAATACCAGACATTAACATTCTATTGCAAACCACTAAACACCTCTTTTATTCTGTACACAGTCCACCAGCATCAACTTCAACTTCGCTAAGTTTTCAACAAGGGTAGAAAGGGAAGCAAAGTAGTGTAATCTGCGACAATACTTGATATATAGCAGTTGGAGTGCCTGTCTCAGTCCCTTACACCTGCACATGAATGAGAGAGGTCAGCTGGAGCGTCGCGACGGCCTGTTCCACAGCACTCCTGCATTAATCAGCACTGCTTCAGAACTCCATTTTATCTCTCCCTTTATTTGCATTGAACTGTTGTTGCTTTATCACCACCAGCTCTCTCTCTCCCTCTCACACCTGTCACCCTCAGCCAGGTAGACGCCTTATCAGATCAACATAGATGGATTATGTGTGAGCACTTCATATAAAGCATTTTATAAGCAGGAACAGCTGCATCCGCTGGTAAACGGCAAACTTTTGTGAGGAACAATATAATAGATCAAATGCACATAATCAAAGGGAGCAGTTACCCTCAGCGACCTACAGTGGTACTCTCCTCGCCAGATTTTCTGCCCAATCCTTCAACAGCCTCATGCCAGGTGTAACATTTGGAGATGCAGAGAGCTTCCAGGTTATAAAAGTGGCCTTCCTGCTGCTTTTGCACACTGCACAGTCTGATTTAAAGAGTCACTGGGCAGGGCCATCTGATTGTGCGCTGCGGAGGAACTCAGAACCCAGTCTTGTTCCTTCTTTCAGCTTTATTTACATGACCATGGCTTCATGTAAAAGTATGCAGAGCAACTGGTCATAAAACATATGAAAATGTATGTAAGTGCTTTGAATTGATCTGTCTGATTTTGTGCTATTCACAAGAATCAGTTAAGAATTGTTGACCAACATCTCCAGAGTTGGACAGGTTGTCTGACTTCTGACTGAAGTTATTAAAAACAAATTAGAATTTACATAGTTTTTTTCAAAATGTGAATTTGTTTGTAAAAACAAAAATCATAATATATATATATATATATATATATATATATGATTATGATTTTTGTTTTTCACAAACAAATTCACATTTTGAAAAAAACTATGTAAATTTTAATTTGTTTTTAATTTAGAATCATGAGCAGAGTGTAGCTGGACTATTTAAAAGCAAAAAACAGGTCTTTGAGGGTCAGAAATCTGGCTGATCAAATACTTATTTGACACAGTAGTTCCTAAATAAAATATTAAAATAATCATACAATGTGATTTCCGGAGTTTTCTTTTTAGATTCTGTCTCTCACAGTGGAAATGCACCTATGCTGAAAATTATAAATTAAAATAGATGAAAATAGACCCCTCCATGATTTCTAAGTAAGAGAACTTGCAAAATCACATATATATACATACATACACACACACATGTGACCCTGGACAACAAAACCAGTTGTAAGTGTTAATTTTTTTGTGAAATAAAAATTTATACATGGAAAGCTGAATAAATAAGCTTCCCATTAAAGCATGATTTGGATGGATATATATATATATATATATATATAAAGCACACATTAGCATAATGCGTTTGTCTATTTTTGTGATGAATTGTGAAACCTGCACAATCTATTGTAGCTTGCAAAAACATTTAAGAAGACATTACTCAGCTGTTATACTGTGTGTGTGTGTGTGTGTGTATATATATATATATATGCAGAAAAGTGGTTCTTGACCAAAACGATATTGATGTCAGACTATGTACAATTACTACAAATGTCTAAGTAATGACTGTGTATTTTTTCAGGTTTGTAAGTGTTTTTTTTATATTGCTTTAACTTAAAAAATAATACATTCTATGACGGTCTTATCTAAATTCCATGCAAATTAGCATTCTTCTGGATTTTTTCCCCCACTGTAATATTCATGCATTTGTCCTGCAAATTACTTTTTTTTCCCTGAGATTGCAACTGAAAATATAATATTGTAGGGGAGATCTTAAAGGAGAAAAAAAGATCTGAAAGGAAGATAAACTGCTGATTATTTTAATGCATCATTAATGACAAAAAGCCGATTTCTTAATTGCATACTATAATTGTGAAGCTTAAAATTGTTTTGTATCAGTACTATTAGCACTAATAAGGAGCAGCAGGCCTGTACATCCTGGGAACTGATGTAGAATGCCTAATTGGTTGACTTTTCCGTGCCTAATGGACGATTCTCTTAATTAAAAAGACACTGCATAAAATGTTACAGATCAGATACGGCAGAGAGAGGGAAAAAGGTAAATGCAGTTAATCAAATGTATTAAAATGAACAGTTCCAGGAAAGTTAAAATGAGATGGCTAGATATGATTTCCATCTGAATATTTATTAATTTCAGTCCCTTTGGTTAACAAAACAGAGCTGCGCTTATCTTCAGAACGGTGAGGAAATGCTCTCAGTGATCTCCCTTTACCATGCAGAACTGCGACGCATATGAAACAAGTCTTCAAAACAAGGCTTTAAAAACTTACTAGTCAGGGTGCCTTTGAGGATATTTAATTAAAATCTAATCCTGCATTCATTAAGGCTCACATAAATTAAGCTGTCATTCATAAGATTTATGGATTCTCATTTGCATATTGCATACAATTCATCAATTACTCAAGTATGAAAGGAGCACATTTCCCTTGGAGCTGCCTGCTGCCCTGCCAGCATTTGAAATGAGAGAAAGAGCGATACTGTCAGGCATTCGAAACAAACTTTCCCCACAATGTCTGCCTCTTGATTAATCTAATTTCCAAGGCATCCTTTTACAAGATTGTACACAGTCCAGCTGCAGTTTTCAATTATATGTCCTGTCCTCACCACTAACTTTGAATGGGAGATAGATGTAACGCAGGGCAAGTATCCAAACCCGGTCTCCTTTGCATCACATGCCTGTTTACGGCGATCTTCGTAAATAAAAAATAAAAAAAAAGAAAGAGAGAGAGAGAGGTGTTTTAGAAGCAGATGGAGTCAGGAGGGAGGGAGAAGGGGGAAATGCTGTAATTTTATTTGGTGGGATGTCAGACGAACGGTTCGGAGTGTAATAATAGCATATTTCCTGTCACATTTACATCCACCGCGCTTTCTGACAGAGGGAGGTTTCGGCGAACACATTAGCGACTCCCTCTTTGGAGAGGCGCTTGGCCACTGTGGGAGAATGCCGCCGTGGAGGAAGTGCTTAAACCAAGCTGAGCGTGAATACTTCTAAGATAAAAGGTCAGGCGAAAACAAACAGATGACTTGAGAGGATGAATAGAATTAATTGAGTCATTAATATGCATGGCTAATAAAGCTCGAAAAAATTCTACATGGAGAACCAAATCATTGTCGACTATTCTCTCTTAATGGCCCATATTTTCAGCTCGAAGGGATCTGGGACGTGTACGTATCAATCTCGGAGAGGAGGAGAAGGAGGAGGGAGGGGGAGGGGGTGCGTTTGACGAACAGGTTGGGATAACCTCAGCGCCGATTGTTAAAGTCAGACAAAGCAAACAAAGCGAACTTGTTCTAGTGAGGATATTAATTCCCAATTAATCCCAAATTCTGGCAGAGGAACAGACCAGTGCAGCAAGTGAAAGTCATCTTGAAGGGTACTTAATTGGTTCCCAATAGCAAAAGAGCTTGATAACAGAGATCAAGCTGCAGTTTATTAATCCATCCCATTGTCTTATGAAATTGTCGTCGAAAGTAACTTCAGATAAAACCAATAGTTAAGACTTTAATGTGCTTTTATTATTAACAAGAGGAAGCAATTAAGAGGCCACAAAACAATAGCACTCAGACTGATGCATATTAATTTGGCAAATATGATTTCAGAATCAATACGATTAAGGCAGCGTGCCACACGAACACACTCAAAAACACACACACACTTATAAGTCTAGAGGCTTCTTTTTTTCTTTAAAAGAGTACACTTGTCCCACATTACATGGAATTGTGTTTCATAAACATCCATGTTTTGCATTACACGATTAGCTAATGACAGCTCAGCCTCTGTGTTTCTGTTCATTCTTTGACATTTCCGTCACCCACTGACTTTCCAAAGTCATTAATTCAGTCGGCCGCAACTAAAACAAGCCACGATGATAATTATAACGTGAGCAAATATCTGATATTGAGCAAGATGTAGGATGTGAGGTCTGTATCCTCTCAGGGACAAACAAACTTAACGTCAGGACTAAACAGGAAGTCCTTAATGATTAACATTAATTGGACTGTGGAATCGGTATGCTGTGTGAAACATTAAACAAAAGTGATCCACTGTTTATACTCTTTCTGCTTTCTCAATAATTAATGAAATGTAAATATTCCAGGGAGTCCAGAAGTGATCTGTGTTGGGAGAGGAAGAGCGATGTTTACACAACGGCGCAGTGAGTCTGCGTGGAGAGACAGGGGTTGCGATCCGCCCCGTCCTCCTCCTCCTCCTCTTGAGCTTTTAGATACTGTTTATGCAGAACGAATCATCCTCTGTGACTCCCGGATCCTGATCAATTCCATTTGAATGCAGTTAACTGTGAAAACACAACAATTGACACCACACACAAAAAAAAAACGCTTTCTGCTAACACAATCCCTCGATTTGTCCCTGCTAAAAAGAATCAAGGCCCGGCTGCTAAACGCATGTCAGCCGCATCCGTCTGCGTCTCTTTGATCCTTCAGGACGAATCACCGACTGCGTGCAGAGAGCAAACAACCAGAACCTTTTAAGACAGTTGGAGGGAAAAGCGCCCCACCCAGTCAGAAGACAAATCGAATGTGGCACGTACAAGTTTACTTTCATCCTTGCTGTCTGATTGCCATCAACTGCCAAATGTGGCGTAATGGCAGCGAGGCAAGGCCCGTGTCGTTAAACCCACAGAATGACAATTACTTCAGACAAGCTTTATCAGGGCCCGTGACCCAGCCTCCACAAAGCTAACTAAATCACTCGCTTTATTCCTCAAAGCTTGCGATTCCATTAAAAAGCTTCATGAGGAGGTAAGAAAAGTCCATTTAGGCTCAGTGTGAGAGCAAACAGTCCGACTCAGCACATCGTGCGAAGTCTTCACACCACTTGATGATGTAATTCTTAATGCATGGCCCTGGTCCACATAAATCTTAAGCGAGATTTTTTTTTCCTGTCCCTTTCTGCTATCTCTCTCTCTCGGTTTTATGATGAATTGTTTGCAACATCTCTGCAACTAAAGCCTTCAACCTCTTCAAACCGCTGCTTCTAATAACTCGTCGCTACAGGAGTGGGGGGAGGGGGCATGACAGAATGATGAATATCACAACAGACAGCTCCAATATGGTACAATTTCAGCAGATCAATATCGCACTGCAATATAAGAAAAAGCAGCAGATATTAGTCTACACAGTGTATTACAGATGAGGAACATCTATGCTCTCTACTCTCGTGCCAGGCCCTTGCAGATATTTCACGCACGTCTCATACTCCGCGCCTCGCATATTCACGGACGTCCGTGGAAACTAATCACTCTGTGGGTCGAACGGGCATCTGCTAAGAATAAGCATGATGCGCTAACGTTTTAAGTGACTTCCGTGGACAAGGTTACTTAAACAGAAATAAAGTATGGCGAGGTGCTAGGGTCCAATTATTCACGAGAGGAGAAGTCTCTCTCACGGGCTGATAATGGCTTTAAAGAATAATGTTGTAGAGATTACAAGATACTACAGAGAAGACTATGAAGGTCGATGGTGGTTTTAAGAAAGGGGCCCATGTTAGCACTTGGGTAATTCAGCTCTCTTCAGTGACAGTTTTAAATGTTAACACAGCCTTGGACAATAATAAGTCTATTTATTTTGCTATTGTTATCACGTTTGTGCACCACTGCTTACTTAAACTAAGCAAACAGGATACATACTCACAATTCAAATTAAAAAAGGAAGTAGAACTAAAATTAACTGAAACTTATTTGACTGTTGTTGTGTTTTTTACTCAAATGAGACAGTTTCTGAATACATTTTTTACAGGCCTGAGAGCACTACATTTCCCAGAATGCATTACCTGTGATTTCTCTTCCTGTGATTCAAATTAAAATTTATGTGGGGCTTGGACAATTTAAGTAAAATACAAGTCATCAAATGACGAAGGGTCAATTCTTACATTTTGCCCAATTCTAGGTCATAATAATGAATCATTATATACTTGCATTTTAATGTTAACATTGAGCATTTTTCCTTACTCTTCAAAATGACCCACCGGTTTTCCAGAGGTGAACTACAATCAATAATTAGGTACTAATCTATAATTAGTGTTTAAACGTTAATCAGTTTTACTCTGAGCGACACTTGTCCAGTTAAAACTCACTCGTTCAGTTAAAAAAAAAAGGTAGCAAACTAAAGATATCATAAAAATTTAAATAATAAAAAAAGAAAAATGACAAATGATTTCCTCCCTCATTATTCATCTCAGCGCCACATACTAGGATTTGTAAAATTCACAACAGCATGGGTTCCATTCTAACTAGACACCACTGACCATATTGCAATGGACTGTCTCGCTCTCACTCCCATCAGCAAGACAAGTAAGATGGTCTGGGGGGCAAAAAGGGGGATTGCAAATGTTCATAATGCATAATATCTTCTCTCACTGGGGAGCAGCTGAGGGGCCCCTTAGCTGTCACCGGCAATAGGGCCCAGCCATTGTGAGAGCTCAAGGTTCGTTAAATACTATTAATGGAACACAGTATCCGTTGTGCGACGAAACTTGTCAGCATTTCATTAGAGACTGATAAACATATAATAGAGAAGTGTCAGGCCCAGAGTGGAGCGCGTGACAGGTCGGCGGGGGAAGGATTTGGAGGATTTCGCTGCTGCGATCATTCATTCCCATGATCCACTGCTGACTGACAGAATGATTTCAGCCAGCCCGGGATATTCCGGGGAGGAACGAAACCTAGACTGTCTGATGTGGGGCTCAGACCACAAATAAAAAAGTTGTGCATCAGACAATTTATCATTTTCCCTTTGTTTCATCAGGGTTTAATCAGATGGAATACTGAACTTCATTTGTGGTCCGGCTGGATTTGGAAATAATGTACAGCAGCTTTGGGATAGAGCAGATTGTGAGGTCAAACAGAGGGAATATGCCTAATCATTTGATTAGAATATTCTATATAGATTTCTTTTTTAATTTAGAAAAAAATATAACACACTTATACCAAAGTTTGCAAGCTCATCTAATTGCTCCAAGACAAACTGAGTTGTAAAACTTAGGACTTTTGTACCTTGTTGCTGATGTTTAACAAGACACTTGAGCCTTTTACACCATCAGCAATTGGTCACCAGCGCTGTTAATCAGTTAATCTATTCTTTTTCCCCGTCTTGCGAGAAATATGTAAAGAAAGATAATTAAAAACGTGTTAGGTGAAAGTCCAGCAGCCTTGCTCCGAGTGTATGTTCTCACAATGCACGCTTTGTTCGTCTTATTAACCTTCTCGCTACTCAGCGTGCCTATAAATGAAATCTTTAGCCCTTTACATGTGAAATTAAAACTGCAGTCCCCTGAGCACTTTTAATTATTCCTCTCCTGAAAAACTTCCACTTTTGTCAGCCCGCTTTATTAGCAAAGCAGCCGACTCCCACTCTCTCCCTTTCGTTCTCTCTCTCTCTCCCCAAGTCTGTCATGGTTCACTCCTTTGAATCTCTCTCCTTTTTTCCCTCTTTTCTTCCAGCAGGCCTGTTAAATTCTCACCTTGCGCTGCCCTTGTCATCAACCCGATGAAGCACAAAGCTAGGCAGCGAGGGAGTGTTTACTCATTTCCCCAGCACATTATCTATCACATTAATCACAGGCCCGGACCTTCTGGACACAGCGGTTTCCTGCTCTGGCCTGGACTCTCATCAAACCTGACCATCCCTCTCAGTGCTCTACACACACTAAACAGCAGCGCTGCACGCCAGTAAGGGCGGCTGTCTCTTTATACAGCAGATAATGTTAAGAAGATAGATAAGAGTCAAATGCCCATGTTTCTCCTTATCGGCTAATAATCAGGGAAAAACACAAGCTGCTTGACATAAATATGCATGATAAATGAAGTCAGTGTATCCAATTAACTAAAATTAATTGCATGTAAATTGCATCTGTAAAGTTTTCCTTTTTTTGAATAGCAGTCTTTGCATATGCCGGACGAATGTTTTTCTCAGCAAAACTGCTTATGGTTGAAAGTTTCTTAAGGGATAAATTACTCAAAAATGTAAGTTCTGTCAATTATTCACCTTCACAAAAGAATACTTTTAAAAATGAAAATCAGTGGGGTCCAATATCATTATGAAGAAAGAAAGAAAGTCTTATGCGTTTAAGTAAGTAAACGATGACAGAATTTTCATTCCTGTGCAAACTTACCATTTAAAGATTAAAAGTTGCAATCTGCATTTGCATCCAAATCATATCCTGTTCTTTTGGACGCAGACGTGTCTGGCAGCCGCACTGTCCAAACAGATAAACAAAAGTGCCCTTTTATTGAACTGCTCCGATTTTAACATTTTCTTTGAAACTGATGTGTTCCAGGCTCTTCTAATAACGGCCGCAGGGACACAGAGTGTGAGGCCCTGAAACAAGAGCTCTTTAAAGTGAGGAAGAGGATGTTTTAAAACACGGTTTAGCCACAGACGAGGAGTCGGCCAGGAACTTGTTTGTGAAATACATGCCGTCGCAGGTTCTAATGAGGTTATGGTCAACAGCAACATTATTATAAATGATCCAGCTTTTTCTCTCAAGTCCTTGTGCAATTAACGTTTTCGAACCGGCTGGAAACCAAAAGCCCGGCTACATCTGAAATTCAAATAAATGAGCAATGTAAATAGTTTAGAGAGCGAGTTTACCCACTGAACAATGGCCTGTTATGAGACACAAACGACCAGAGAAAAAGGGACACACCGGTTTGGGGATGGAAACAGTAGGGGGTGAGATGAGCCAACACAATGTGGCCCTTCTCCTAAAGCAACTTGTTATCAGGCAGAACGCAGAGGCTCTTTCAATCTGCATTTAAATACATTTCATTCCAGCCGCTCATTTGCATTAATTTCTCCCATTATATTTGGAAATGGCCAAATGTCTAGCTGACACAATGTGGGAGCCCATCACCACAGAGAGAAGCCCCACACCTGATGCCAATTTAGGACTCCTGGATCTTTTCAGTGCTCTGGCCCGATCTGACAACTCCGGTTCTTTGCAGTCCAGGGGACTTTTCAATTGGATTTGCTTGCGGTGACAAAACTGTTTCGCGCTCATCTGAGAGGTTTTTCTCCCCCCTCCCTTTATCTCCCCCTCTCGCGCTCCTTTTCTCCATGAGACCGGGCGTCTATTTGGGTGCCATGGGAAAACCGGTGCCGAATGATTCTCAGTGGCTTCTGATTTCCACTATTTGTTCAGCATTAGGGCCACTTATCTCTCAAAGAAAAAGCAACATGTGGAGAGAGAGTGACAGAGCGAAATACAGCCGCACTAACAGGACCATTGTGCACTAAGGATGGGCATTCAAACACAAGGGGCCCTCGTTCTCGCTCGCGCTCTCTTGGTCGCTTTCACACAGACTGGGTTTTTGCTGCAGTCAATTACCACTGCTAATCCTACCCGCAATAGGGAGTAAATATTTCATTACTTTTTCAAATAAACACTCGGTGTGCACCGCTGAAGTGTCATCCACAAAGTGGAGAGAGACGACTGACGGCCACTTCTGTTTGGTGGAAATTTTTTTTATAAAACTTAGTGTCTGAGTGGGCTTTTTGTTCCTAGAGCAAACAAAACAGAAGAGAAACGAGCGACACTCAACCCCAAAAACATTTTAGCTGATGAAAACAGAGAATTTTTCAAGCAGGTTTTTCATGGGGACTGAGTGCCTTCAGACTGTTTTCTTTTTCTCGCTAAACCAAACAGTAAGAGCGGCTCAGTCAAAAAACCTTCATAGACACCGTGTCATTCCCATCGGCCAATAAAGCCTGAGCTGTCTTGGAGGAATTAGCGGCCTGACTAAAAACACAAGGGGGGGAAATGACAGAGGGATCCTGGCGCTTGGTGCTCATTAATCACTGCAGCGTCTTTGACCTTTCATTTGCCAAGGGCGCTGAGGGAGGAGGAGGCGGGTGGCCAGGGCAGAGGAGAGAGAGAGACTGAAAGAAAGAGACAGAAAAATGAAAAAAAGAGAGAATGACAATAGTCTAGAAGATGCCACAACACATTTTTGACGAAGAGTAAAATTAATCAGCTTCACGGGTTGCTAAAAAAACCGGACGGCCTCTAGGTAGCGACAGAAGCAACATAGCTACAGGAAAGATCATGGGATTCTATGAGTGTTTCTAAAAGAATCACAGAAACGATTTAAAATAGAAGAGAAAAGTGGCACGGGGATGGCAACAGGAATATTTTTCACTTTAACAATGACAGTTGGAAAATGCAACAGAGGCACAGGGCCCGGGACCGCTGCGGCATCAGGCCGGGGGTGGGAGGTACATGTTGATTTAAAGTACAAGATAATGAGACACACGAGCACACAAGAGCTGCAGCTGGAATGACAGCGAGTGCATTGCTCCAGAAATAAATGTTTTCACTTAAGCTAACATGTGTTAGGATCCACTACCAAATGCCTTTTTACCTAAGCGTGTAAAAGCCCGTGAGCACAAGCATTCCATTAGTGTCACAGTCAAAGGCCGAGCCGTCCCGCAAAAGCTCATTTATATCAAGGCTGAGGTCATTCTCTCCATATAAGAGGAAGTCGGACAGGCCATATGGCCGACACTCAATCAAAGAAGCTACTTAGTGCAGGTTCATGTTAGTGTTCATTAACACTAAAGTATTGAAACAAAGTACAAAGTCATGAAATTAAGCAAAGTTACCACTTTAAATCCCAAGCACCTGCTGTAATTAACACTTTCAGAGCAAACATTGGATTAATATTGTTGCTCATGACAAATACATATATAGCTTTATTTTTAACACTAATTGCAGTTCAAGGTTAATTTAATCAGCCCATTTCTACCTCTGAAGTGCTTGCTCCAATTTAATTGCCTATTTTTATTGCTTCAGCGAGGTTTTAATTGAAACCAATAGGGATCTAACAACAACTGTGACATGTTGGTGTCTGGGGGAAAGCTATAAATATGTGAGAAAAATATGTGCATTATTAATGTGATTTCTTAATGCTTTTTTACAGAGAGCTGGGCAGGATTTCTTTATTTTTATAGTCAGGCAAACAAATTATAATTAGTCGCCACTTTGAATGCAAACTCGATAAGAAAGTACAACTAAATATGGTTAAATGACACTTCGTCGCAATGCCACACCTGATCAGACATACGGCAAAGCTCAAGCATTATTGGCAAGGGTGATTTATTGGGTTATTCTTGCATGCACTGAAGCAATCAATTGTAATGGCACCGTGTCACAGTCTTTCTTAACAATGAAAGGCATTATGTATTCGAAAACGAAAAAAGGATCGCATGGCTATTGACCCGACAGTGAACGTCATCACAAGTCCTTGGTATCAAATTCTGCATAGCAGCTTTGGCAATTGACACTATTGATTTGCAGCATGGTAAGCATTATTGTTGAATCTCGAGCTGCGCCGTTGTGAAGAGCACTTTGTATTCCTGCAAACCCAAAAGGGATTTCCATATATCAGTTGTTCTATATTTAAGTCTAAAACTAACCGTGAGCTAAATCGGCATAAAAATAAGCTGTGTCACTTTTCAACAGCAAAAAGGGATCCTTGTTTGAGAGGAACATGCTGTATTTGAGGAGAGTACCTTTCTTAAAGGGATAGTTTACCCAAAAATGCTAATTCTGTCATCATTTTTATCACCAAACCTGTTCTTAATACAGAGACATTCTTCAAAATTTCTTCTTTTGTGTCTGGCCATAAAGGTACAGTACAGTAAGTAAATGACGACAGGATTGGGTCCTTTTTTACGTTTTCCAGATAAAAGAATAATCGTTTGCTCCCATTACAGTGCAAGGGATCCTGGGCCCTCTAGCCACAGTGGAAAACACCAGCAACTCAAGCCTGACATCTGTATAAAAACAAAAATAATCTGCTGTCAGCAGAATGTTCAATGACTTCTATCACGCCGGTGCTGAAAAAGTCTAGCGGCTGCAAGGATCGGGCTGTTATGCCAGGTTCAGTGGATCGGAATGCATGTTAATTAGCATCAAAAATGTGTGTCACCGCCTCCTATCTTCACCAGGAACATGCCAAAAGGTTCGCTCAAAACCACAGATTAATAAAGTCTGTCGGAATGCGTAATGCTGTGTCAACAAAAACACACACGTTTCATTACGCAGGTCACGGGAGGTTGTGTTTTAATGTCATGGTTACATTTTAACAGCGTATGTCTTAGTCAATCGAGAAAGGCTGAAAAAGGCAAATAAATATTTTACTTGCAGTACACCTCTGCATTATTGATGTAATTGTAATCACAGGCGTGAATACAGTAGGCGAGCTCGGGCTTTGACACGCCGTGGCGAATATACCTAAAACGAGGGCTTGTGTTACAGTGGAAATTCACACAGCGCATTGTCTGCGGTTGTCACTTTAATCTGGCCCATCTCAAAATCCTTCGGCGCTAAACAGAAGCAAGCCTTCCCCTTTAAATAATTGATATTTTCTGATTAAATGTGGCAGTTCATAGATAATGAATTCTTTATGGCAGTGCCTTGAGCTACTCCACTGCCCCTGCTCCTGCAGACAGCTTTATGGAACGTGCTGCCCAAATTTTGAAAGTTTAACCTATGTAGATCAATGTGCTTCCTTAAAAGAGTTTAATAAATTAAAGTGCACGGGGCCCTTTTTTTCCTCTGCGAGCAGAAAAAAGCTGATGAGACAGGTTTAGTTTAATCTCAGGCAATAGAAGTCATTAACCATTCTCCTAGGAATTAAAATATAGCTTGCCCTTTTCTTCTCTCACTTATCATTAGCATCACTTTAATCTCCCAGCGTTTCACACTGCTATTTTAATCATTACTTACTGCCTTTTGACAACTGAAGAACATGCCTCACTCTCGCTCAGGCAATATCCCCATTTTAGCTGACAAAATGTAGGACATCATGTAAAAATATCTAAATTTTCTCTCCCTTCCCTTCCGAAAACATTCATATCAGAGTCCATGGGAAAAAAGCCAAGTGTGTTTGTATCAAAAACAGCAGGGTGAAAAAGAAAGGAAACAAAAGTGAAATGTGAGATTTGAGTGTAATGGCACAGGGATTAGGGGCGATGTGACAGTATTTGCATTTATCACGTTGTTTAAGTAGATCATGAATTGCATGTATTCTGTTATGTGGGTCATTTGGTGAGCTGGGGCCATCCATTTCTTTGTCCTTGACTCAATGAAATATACAGAAAAATTGCATTTTTTTTTTCCCGGACGAATATAAATCAAGAGTTTTGCACTGTCTTTTAATGTCTTTGACAGATATAGGCCATGTACTCTAACTTTGTTTCTGCTTTTTTTTTTTTTTTTTACAAGTCGAGGTTGTAATTTTCAGGGGGGAGAAAAAAAATCTGACAATTATAAATACGCAGACCTTGCGTCTTTTCAAGAGATGATCGTACAGACTAGAAACTTACTAGAAATATATGGAATGAAATACTAATTAAAACTTAACGTGTACATATATTTAATGTAAAGTGTTTTGTTGTTGCGCATTGGCATTGGTTTTCACATAGCATTTATTAGCTGGAATAATGCCAGTTGTTTCCCCACATTCACACACAAAAGGAAAGAAAAACTCTCTCCCGTGATTGAGTTTATCACCTCCATCTGACCTGTTCTGTGCCATTAAGGTAGAAATAACAGCAACACCACATGAACTAAACCCTTTTGCCATAAAAAAACAGTTTATTACATTAATGTAATCTGACATCATTAACACAATAGCCATATTAGGATTTCTGTGGAACATAAAAGAAGATATATTTCAAAACTGCCTCTGTGCAATCCATAAAAGTTAGAAGTTAACCACTTCCAGTGTGGTTTGGTTTCTAAAATTCTTCAATAAATCTTCTTTTGTGGTCCCAAGAAGAGACAGAGTGACAAAAGTTTTCATTATGGGGTGGGCTATCCCTTTATTAATGCTCTATCCAACTCCTAAAAGAACAGGAAACTTAGTTTTAGCCTTTCTCCACATATTACCGGATTGTAAAGGTTTTTGAGAAGAAACTTCCAAATGACTTAGATTAATACAAAATGGCTTAATCCTATAATAGCATTAATACATATCCCAATACATGACATAGGAACACTTATTGCATTATTTTTAAATGTGATTATCAATTAATATATTTAAACAGCCTTAAACATCTGCAAAAACAGAGAAGAAAAACAACTCTGCAAAGAAAGATGTAAAATATAATACAAAAGGGTTTTTGGCCTTCCAAAAGCAAAGTAAATCCACAGTCACTTTTAAAGAAAAACACAAAATTGTTTCTCCTCCAGTTGCTCTACAGGAGAGACAACAGTGTATCTTTTTTGATCACATGCCTGAAGAGGAGTATCTCTCCCCTCATCCCCTTTGAAAATCAACACCGAACTGCAAACGGTTGGAAACAGTTTATGAACATTTCAACAATGAAATCCCTCCTTTTACATCAAAAAGCAGCCCAATTCATTTCTGATCTCTATCCAAGTTCAAAGACAAACTTAAAGTGATACTTCAAAGAAGCGTGTAATCAAAGACGCACAGCTGTTAAAACAATCTTTTGTTAGCTCATTGTCTTCAAACCAGACTCTTCATGAATCCATAAACGAAGGAAACAGAATCAAATAAGTAACGCTCGCTTTCTGTTAAGTGGGAAGCTTTGGTGTCTGGCTGAACAATATTTCTTACCAGAGATTTATGTCTATTTACAGCACCGTGAAATAATACAATAAACAAAGTGCAGGCTTGCAGTTCGGTGCAAATTAAGAGGTTCAAGCTGAGCCTTTTTGACAGATAAAGCTCTCTGAGAGGGGGGGGGGGGGGCTGCACTTTCATACGTGTACCAGCCTGCAATATGAACCCATCTGAGATATGATCAGATTCATTTTGACAGGTAAAGCCCAGTGTTCTGCAGATAATTCCCCTGCACACAAGTCATATAATATTTGTACGCTTTATTCAATGAAGGATGACGTTTTCTTCTCGTCTTTTTCTTTTTAACAATACCCCTGTATGTTTAGTTATTCGGTTTTCTTCAAAAGAGCACTGTGAGACCTGGTGCTATCGTCTTATAAAAACGAACTGTAGAGGAATTTTAATGCTGTCTGAGGGGGAAAATGAGCGAACAGAAAGGAAATCGACTTAATTTTTTAATACACTTTAACACCTTGCTTTAATCCGACGCTAATGTCCATTGTCAAGGGTTACCGGAGAGATATCGTGAGCAGCTGTCAATCAAGAGCCTGGTCAAATTAAAGCACAGCTCCATTAAGTTACGAATGGAACCTGGAGGTCCGCTGTGAATCAGTCATATCCCAGCCACTGTTATGCTTATTACAGCCAAACATTAGACTGACCTTATTAAAAGCTTCAGCATTTAGATAATACAGGGTGGTCTATAGTCAGTAGATGCGTTATGGCCAATGTGTATTTTATCTTTGTAATTTAAGTTGAAATGTCCTACTTTGAAATTTTGTTTAGTTTGTCTCTGTGGATGGAAAGGATTTATTCATAATAGATTTGAAATTACTGAACATCACTAACCTGTGTCGGGAGTGTCGTCACACAGGGATGCCCAAGATACCATGCAAGGAAGACAGAGAAAAAAGGGAGAGTTAGTGGAAACATAATAAAGCAGTGTCCTGCTGAAACACACACACACAAATCTCTAATCATCTCAGTCTCTTTGTTTCTCCATGCATGTTGCTGCAAGAATCCCACCGCAGAGGTACATGTAAAACATCTCCCACATGGGCAGCCATAAAATGAGGTGGCAGCATCTTATTTTGAATGCTGATTTTGGCACCTTTCTAGGGAGTCATGTAAAAGAATAATTCACAGGAAAACTTCTATTTGTTAAATATTTAATGCATTAACTAACAAAGAGCAATACATTTATTACAACATTGTTCTGCAACAAGTCTTTGTTAACGTTAGTTAATAAAAACACAGCTGTTCATTGTTGGTCTATGTTACATCAGGTCTATTAAATATCATTAATAGATGCAACGTATGATAGCAATAATGTATAAGTAAATGTTTAAGATTAAGTACAATTGATAAATGCTTTAGAACTATTTTCCATTGTTTGTTCATGTTAACTAATGTGGTCAACTAATGTTAACAAGTGGAATCTACAGTAATACACGACAGCAAAGTGGAGAGCACTTGGAAAGAATAATAATAATGAGAAAGATAATAATGTGAAATGTCACCAAATCTGCAAATCATTATGATTTCTTACGGATCATGTGACAAAAGACTGGAGTAGAAAATTCAGCTTTGCCATCACAGTAATATGATGTTTTTAAATATATTAAAATAATAATATGTAATAATAATTTCACAATATTACTGTATTTTTGATTAAATAAATAAGGCTTTCGTTCCTTTTTTTTAAATCTTACTGAGCCCAACAAGATTCAAAAATATTTTCACAGCACATACAAAAAAAGCAAACAAAAAAATACATGAAATCCATATTTACTTTCTAAATGCACTGTCATCACCTACACAGGTTTGAATAATGCTGCTGTACCAAACTTGCTAAACTGTTGTAGCAAAATGACTTGCAATTCGCATTGACTTTAACCGAAGCAAAGTATTTCCAAATGTCTTTTAATAACCGTCTCTCACATCTCCCCTTGATATTATTTCCCTTAACATTTGGGTACCATAAATTACATCCTGGTTAAGTGCATGCCATTAGGCTGTTTAATGATTTCACAGCAGTGCACCTCGACTGTGAATTTCACGTCGAAGCCTGTCAGCAGTGTACAACACCGCAAACACATGAAGCAACTTCATACAGAATCCAGCATGACACTGGCCTAAGGATAAAGCTCTCCTCGTCGTGTTAGGATGTGACCACCGCATAACAACAGAGAGACAGGGGCTTTCAGGGGACAAGCTGTCCCACCTGTTAAAACAAAGAGGCCTGACACTTTCTCACTGATATAGTGTATATATTTAAAGAAGTTAAGATATTAAAAAACATGACACAATCATTTCACCCTTTACCAAACGCTAAAGGTATTCCTCTGTGGTTGTGTACGTGAGTGTGTGCTTGTTTGCTAGTGTCTCTTTCTGGCTAGCTCCATCTGGAAGACTCAAGCACTCGGCGGCTGTCACACAATAGGGAGACCAAAGCCTGCTGAAGGATAACAAATGACTTCATGGCAAAACAGCTATTGAAATTCTTTCAGTATGTGGCATTAAAAACAACTGAACAAATAGAGATAAGGAGGTTAGTAGGATTTGAAATGAGATTTCTCTCGCTCTCTCTCTCCCTCACACTCTTCCCCAGCCCTCTGTTAAAGAGCTAAACAAAACAAATGGAGCTTATTACTGCAGATTACCTTACACTGGACAGATTCACGGTGTGGGGCCAACTGTAAACAATGTCTTTCTCTCCGCTTACAAAGTATGTGCCATTTATAACACTGAGCAATCATAGCCACTGCGTGGCTAGATAAAAGAAAATGTATGCGGGCCCTGCCATTTGAAAACACAATCACTTAAGACTGTTACCACGTGTGTTACCATAGCAAACACTGATAAACTAATTATTCTCTGCTATACGGCTTATATTATTGCTGTTTAAATAGTGCCCGGGGGATTGGGAGGGATTTCAGCATGTACGCAAGTGGCGGAAGGGATTTCAAACCAACAGAAGGTCACAAATTAAAGTGATAGTTCACTCAAAAATGGAAACTGACGTCACTCGCTCACCCAAAAGTCTTTGCAAACTTGTACGACTGACTTTTTTTTGTGAAACACAAAATGAGTTTTAGTCCTGGTCATTGAGTTCAGTTCTGGTTCAAGTTCAAAACATTCATCAGCATATCTACTCTACAGTTGAGAATCTCCCTATAACAAGTAATTTTGGAGTGAACTATCCCTTTAGACAAGACGAAAGTCCATATGGAAAGCTAATGAATAGTGTGTTAATGGTTACACGTACATCAGCGTTTCAGGTACATTCTGTGGCAAATGCGAATGACTCTGCGGTCGTTAATCACACCGCAGGACTTTTCTGCGCCCCACACCTCTCCCGATTCAATGCGAAACTTTCTGGCAACTTCCAGCAGTCTGCAGCAGTAGCAGCCAGGGAAAGATAAATAGCGTCGGACATATATTCTGTTCATTTGCCACTCTCTTTCCTGTCAACAGCCAGCAAAAGCTCTCTCATGCAATCGGATTTATGATTTATACGCGGCGCCGAGGTGCAACAGGCTCTGAGCATGGGTAAAGCGGCGGTCTCGAGATTTATCATCGGCCCAGTCCATCTAACAATCGGGCGTTAAACAGAACAAAAACCCATTCCAAATAAATTCCCACTGTATTTGTGTGCCGATTTGATTTACCGGCCTTTGGGGAGGCACCATTTGGTAGCGGCGAGAGGTAGGTGGTGCCGGAGAGAGAAAAGGGGGGAAGAATGGGGGGGTGCATGTGCCAGAAGTGTTTATTGTGTCAGGTTGATTTATTGAGTGAGCTTCAT
The DNA here is from genome assembly GCA_032359435.1 of Enteromius unitaeniatus. Lineage (NCBI taxonomy): Eukaryota > Metazoa > Chordata > Actinopteri > Cypriniformes > Cyprinidae > Enteromius > Enteromius unitaeniatus. Next base: position 1,759,373 of record JAUMHI010000259.1, on the reverse strand, counting down.
TTCACTGAATGTTCTCAGATATTTATTTCCCTAAAGGCCCCACAAAGATATGAACAAGCCCGCATCCACATATGTCATCATTGCCCATTTTACAGAGTCAGGAGATTTCTTTCCGAAGAAGGGGGGGAACACCAGGGCACCTTTCCATCTGTGTCTCACCGACGTTGCTTCTTAAAAAGCGAGTCTTTAAACAATGAAAACACAAGTCCTAAAAATACACACATACACAGTCATCTTGTTTTTCCGCAAGGGTACTCAAAAGTTCACCTGAATCTCACAGGTCAAAATATAAACCAAAAATCTGCCCCAAAAGAATGACTTGAAAAATTCCACATCACCCATGTTGACGAAGATGGCAGTTAAATCCTAGAGAAGGTATAAACAAAGATCCCGTTTTGAGGGCCGGTAGACAGATAGAAGGAGAGAGATGGGGAAAACAGTGGGAAAGTAAAGCAGATGGCGCTGGCCTTTGATTTTCCAGATGGCTGTCCTGACTGGTGAGCTCAGTGACATCGAGTCGTCTCATTGACATGCTGCCTCCACTGCCTCCCCATCTCTCTCTCTCGCCCGGGCACCACTCGCCAACCTGGCTACTCCGGCTTCAGCCTGCTGCTGCTGCTGTTTATTCCATATCGGTAATGAGACACAATTGTACATGGCATCTTTTATTTAAAGAAGCAAAAGCAATTACTATTGCGAGGCCCGACTGCAGCCATCACTAATTAGGAGACTTAATATAATGTTAATATTAGAGGTAAAAACACCCGGTGCATAACGAAGTGCGCTATTTGCTGTTTTGCATTGGAATAATTAACACTGACTGCTAGTCATTTTTTACGACTGTATACATTTAGACGTCTGTGTTTATTAGCAAGCAAATAAGTCCTGCTCTGCTGACACAGACAAACGGTCCGTCAATCTGCGCCCTATGATTAGCTTCCAGTGGAAAAAAAAAATCATAAAATATGATCCTTCGCCCTTATCTGTAAATAAATCTCCATTTTAGCACACGAGAATTGGAATATTAAACAGTCGCAGGCTAATTTAAATTGGACCGGCGAGGAGAATTAAATGCAGGGTGCCTATTCCATGACCTCGCAAGTACCTCATATTTTTTTAGGGTCATATCATCATTACCATAGTGCAAGCTCAGAAACGACAACTCAAAATTCCCTAATTACTGTGTGTTTACTGGGGGCCACAGGCCTGCGCGCAGTTAATGAAACATCACAGTGCAAGCCTCTAGGGCCCAGGGGAGACGGGCCCTCCATTGTAACACTCACCGCTCTGCTTTTCCACTCTGTATGCAATTAATTGATCCAGGAGCCATATTTTATGAGGCATTCGAGGACAATCTGGAAGCGCATCAAAATGTCCTCAGCAAAAAAGGATTTTGTTCTTTAATACAAGAAAGCGATCAGAGCAAAATAAAAAACACAGAGTGAAGTGCCCATAAGATGTTTAAACCTACTAATGACTATATACTGTGATAAAACACAGGCACACCTGATTACTCCTAATTGGCGTAAATACATTTAAACAAACCAATGAACCAGCTAGACGAGCATAAACAATTCGCTTAGAATTGCAAGTCTCGTTCACTAACTCTGTATAACATTTATTTGTGTAAAATCTGAAACATTGATGCCTTTGAATTTCAATTTATGTATATATAGTATATTTTTACACTGGAAATGTTGAAGCTGAACGAAAAACTAATTACATACATTAAAATATATAATAATATCACACATGATATTCAGAAACAGTAAGGTTAGAAAAAAATATTTTAAAAAACTCTAAAAAGGAATTGATTTTTTTATATTATTTATAATTGAAAATAAAGAATAATTACAGTAGTATTCAAATTATATGAATGTATTAAAATGTATTTAGAATAATGGCATAAATATTATACTCACATATAAACATACAAGTGTATGTAGTATATGTTAATGCAAAAATGTATAAATAAATATATTCACAAGATAAATAAATTATAACTGAAAATACAAAATTGAAAAAATACAAAAACACTCTTATTATATATATATATTCAGATACTTATAATATATAATATCAAATATGCAAATAAAATATTCCTAGACACACATATAAATATTTATATTCAAAATCTGTGAATATTAATTTAAAGATTTATTTATACATATTATGTATGTATACTTATAAGAGGTAACACTTTATTTTGATGTTCCCTTTTGAATGTTCTGTGAAGCAAAGTTGCACCTGCATGTGAACTAACTCTCATACGATTATTAGTAGATTGTTTGCTTTATTTGTGCTAAGTCTTTATTGTGATAACAATAAAGATATTCAGATAGTTTACTGACTATAACAAACTTTGTAAGTACATCAATTTATTTCAACCTTAACAGTCAACTAATACTCTACTAACAATCAATTGAGAGTTAGTAGACATGTAGGTGGCAACATTACTTATAGTCAAGGGAATGTGTATTTATTTATTTATTATTATTTTTCAGATTTTTATTAATATTATGTGTAATCGTGTAATATTTTTTAATGATGTTTATGCATATTGTTCTGTGAAGATTTTGCATGAACCTGTTCTGAGCTCCCAAGCACAGGAATAATTAATGAATGAGACCCATTGACATTTTGTTGCATTGTAACTTAAAGGCATGTATTAGAAAAACTAAAGTGCATATAACTCACAAAATCACTACCATGCTATGTTTACACATTGACTAGCCCATGAGCAGACTGCTTTACCGTATCAGTCTCTGGCCTGGCTGCTACCCTCACAGAGCAGGCCGCTGAAAGTGATTCCCAATTGTTGTGATGTCATGTCTGAGAGCAGGGCAGACTATTGATACTATAAAAAAACATGTTGCAAGGGCTAGCATATGGCAGATTGCTTTCTCCAAGCCTGTTTTAGATCAGTATAAGTACAGACAGGGGCCACGGACTTTGCACTGGGGACTGGAATGAGAAATAAGCATTTCCGGCCGCATTCAGCTGGCCACAGAAACAATTTGCTGTGGGGAAAATGGGATAAATGGAGTTCCCTAGCAGATAGCAGGCTAAAAAAGGGCTAATGTTGGAATCTGAAATCTTTTAGGGAATTAGGTGAATTGAACAGCCAAATTATCCCAAAACGGAAAGCTGATTGTGACTCAGGTTTAAAGCCATGAGACAATAACAACAGATGAAGATGTCTAATCAGGACATATCACTGAAATGTAACATTAGCTGCCAGTTAAAAGTATCAAATTGCTTGTCACTATTTTAGACACCTTAACTGTGATGCCTAACTAAGCTACCTGGACAGCGGGATTGTTATCTGAAAATGTCAGGCTTCCAGAGAACTGCGCGGAATGTGTGTTGACATCACATCCAGTGAAGAGGAACTCAACATGGGAGTGCCCCTGTGTTTCAGCCATAAATAACTAGAGGTTGAGATACAGCATCTATATTAGAGCAGTTAAGCTAGGAAGGTGTCAAGTGGACATGCTTTGGTGTGCACAGCATGAAGATATTAGAACAGGTGCAATACACCAGCATGTAAAATATGATGACAACGATCATTGCTAACAGGTCAGTTACTATAAAATCTCCTTCACCCTCTCATGCAGGTAAGATGCACTTTAAAGGTATACATAAAAAATCTATAAAAAACAAAGAAAATAATTTATAAACTGTTTAAAATCATGGACAGACACATAACATAAAACATAATTGTATAAAAGAAAACAAAATATAAACATACAAAGTACGCAAAATTATATTATGCAAACAAAAACTTTTATTTTAGATGTGATTAATCGCAATTAATTGTTTGAAAGCACTACAGTAGAATTGTAATACTAAAAAAGCACTAACATTTTATATCATTTACTACAAATATATTCACACACCATATGGTACAATTCACAATCTCCAGAATGTATTTGTAATATAAATAAATAATTAAGTGTAAAATAATTAGCAAATGTTCAAAATCATAGGCACTCACATAAGATGTAGACTCTTATTATATCTGTGGCTTACTAATAGTTGTATTATTTAATTTAATTATTACTAAATAGTTCACATGAAATCAAAAATTCAAAAATCACATTCAAAAATCACATGACTGACCAATATTAATTATTTGGTACTAGTCATTTCACTTTTTTTGTATTTATTTAATCAGTGGTGTATTCACTAATTGACATCAACTCAATGGCAAGTTTTTGTTAAAAAAAGAAAGAGAGAGAGAGAGGGAGAGAGAGAGAGAGAGAGAGAGAGAGAGGGGAAAAAAACACATACATCAAAATCTATAAGATCTATAAATCTTTTAAATAATCTTAAAATACTTATGGTTGACTGCAAAAAAATAATAATTTTTTCGAAAGAATGAAAAACTACTGCTGTTGCGTTATGCTGCCACTGAGTTGTCACTATGCAAGACAACCAGTGGGACATGAAAAAAAAAAGAGAAAGTCAAGTTATCAACGCAAGCGCCTCGTCTTAATTATCAAGCACTCTCTGTTGTAAAAGTTTTCACATCAATTTGTGTAAAGGAATGCAGTCTCTTTGAGAACGTCGCCACTGTAACCAGCAAAAACAAAGCAATAAGAGTCGGGCCTGATCTTGCTACGAGCTACGAGAGGCTGTTTTCTCCACTTGAGCGGAGCTGATTGGAGGTGGAGGATTCACAACGCTGGGGCTGATTTCCATAAGAAGGGGAGGACGGGATCTTAATGGGGGTCAGTGACAGGGCCGGAGTCTGAATTGGCAGGGGTGCATCAATTAGTGCGCGGGCAAAGCTCAGGCTAACGATAAGGTGAGTGGATGGTAGAGAGGGGTAATCTTCATTAGAAGCACATGAAAAATATTACAGGCTCACAAAGAGGAAGCAAATGAGAGTATGGCAAAGGGCATGATAAAATCATCCTCGTTCCCCACAAGCTCATTTTAGCACGTTACTAGCGTTGTGGTGTAGGGTTTAGCATCCAAAACTTCGAAGGGACTTTCAATTAGGTAATACTTTTGTTTTACACAGCCAGGCATGAGTTTTATAAATACATTTAGAATCTCTCAAAATAGAAATATGATTCTGCGGAGTTCGGTTCAAAATAGTTAAACATTAGCATGACTCAGTCAGTGGAAAATCTCAAGCTATTAATGAACATCCAGAAGAATATTAACACAAGCTTTTACAGAGAAAAACATGTAACCGATTGTTGTATTTTTGTCTATGAGGCGTTCTGGATGATTTCTCTCCAGAATTCGCCACGATTAAGCAATTTCCACTAAACAAGCTGTGTTTTTTTTTTCTTGTTGAAGAAAAATAATCAAACGCAACCGTCATGAGCTTGTTTTGATAATGCTGATAAAAGGAAAGCGCGCTGTTTACTGTGCACCAAGGCCTTTGATATTCAATGGCTTTGCCTTAATAAGGCAAGACATTAGTGTACACGTGTAAAGTGCGTTCATAAATGTGCGAGAGGAGAGGCGAGCTCAGAAGCAGAAAGGAATTTGATTACACCGTGTCCACCTATCCAAATGAACCCCATCATGTGAACATTGTGCAACCAAGCAGACATGCAGCTCCAAAGATCATCCAGGCAGCTGTATAGCATTTAAGTGCATATTGAGAAAAAAAACTATCTGCCCTATTGAACAGTTTCGTCCCCACAGGGCAAACAAGCATGGCACATTCTCCAGGAATTACAGTTGTCTCCTGTTTAAAAGGGTTAGGGGGAAAAAAAAACAAAAAAACATCACATTTCAAGAGCCCCTAAACCTGTAAACAAAATCTTTGGAGCAGATAAATTTGAAACGCCACAATGCAATTAAAGCCCAATTCGATTTGAGCATGCACAGTCCATCTGTCAAAGGGAAACTGAAGCGGAGGAGATCCGTTATTAGTGAATTCCTGCTTGAATTTTCTGAAGCCTGTTCTCACAGATGCAAACTAGCAATCGAATTATCCGCCAAGCTAAGGTGCTGTAACACTAGCTAGCTTCGCCAAGTATGTCATCATCCCAAAAAAGTTCTTTGTGCAAACTTTTCCCATTAATTATTACATCTTTGGAGATTTGATTCTTCATGCTCTGGGGAATCATTGTGATGTTCTTGGTTTAGCTGAAATATAAATGTCTCCTATAATCCTATTTGTCCACTTTAGAATCGGGAAGATAAAAATCTTTATTATCTAGGGGGAGGGTTCAAGGGACCCTAGCTCAGTGCTTTCAGCTTGAAATGCTATCATCTTCAAAGGTAGAAGAGGATGTCGATTTAAAATCAGAAATGTATCAGGGATCTCTACGCTCCTTAAAGTACAATACATCTCCGCTGATTAAAATACATCAAAGCCTCGTCATTCGTTCCTCTGAGCAATAAGGGTGGATTTTAATTGCAAAATGTTAAACCTCACAATTAAAGGCTTTGTGCTTCTTAAAGCTAGCCCAAACAGACACCGAGAGAGCAGCATACAAATGAGCCGGTGAGAGGAAGAGAGGAGAATTAAATGATAGCATTAAAAGCGGCCTGTTAAATGATAACGCCGTAGAAGACCAATCACGGCGCGCACCGATAATGCTACAGTGAAATATGTCAACAGATTGCACTTTCACAAGCTATCATTTTTCTCTTAAATTAAAGCTGTCCCTTTAAAGGAAAATACATGCTCAAGTGGCTAAAACAGGTGCCTGTTTGTGAGAACACTAGCGTGCCTTCCAACGATAAGCAGCTCGACATGATGCGATCCTGCTATAAAACAGGTAACACTCTGCCAATGCAAACAGTTACTCAATTTACAGCCTACAGCCATGAAAAAGAGCTATAAAGTTGTTACCGGATTGCTGCCATCAGATTATAGGCCCACAATGCAAAACCTACCAGCCAAAAATCTTATTTAGGATTTATGACAAAGTAAAACTCTGAACCACAAAGTTATACGCCTGCTAAATTGATGCAACCCAACCATGTGCACAAAGACAAAATCGTGCATCGTGCAACTATTCTTTTATTTAAATTTTCGGAAGATACAGATCATTTTTAAAGTTACATTTAGAATTCAAATTATTCACTTGAAAGGATGGTTGGTTAGTTTTTACTGAGCAGAAAGTAACAAAGCAAAATAAATAGCTATTCATTTTATATTTTTAAAATAGATTAAGCAAACTTGGCTCAAAAAATGGCATGATGGGTACCGTTTGCCACTAAAGAAATAATGACCAAAACATAAATGTAAACTTTTTGTACAACACATAATTAAAAGGATGAATTAGCTGGCCCATTAATAAAATAAAATTAATTCAAACAATGATAAATGACTACCTATGAATTCCCTGCAAACACATCATGCAGCATTAATTAAAAGCCTGTGATAGACACGGCATGCTTCTAACAGACCTATCAACAATGAAATTAGGATTTGCTGGCAAAAGAGCATTCCAGGGTCCCTTGGAGGGACTAATGAAAAACACTTTCATGGCTGGACCATCAAAAAAGCCAGGCTAGAGGAGAGCGGAGCAGCGTAGAGCTCCAGCAGCAGGATGTCATACGAGGGTCTGGAACGTGCGACCTCTCATTTCATCCTTTAATAAAGTCGCACCCAGGTGGCCTTGATGCCTTACAGTTGCCTGGGGCTCCCGAGCGCTAACAGTAGCTCGGCTGAACGTCATTACCCTCCATCCCTCTCTTCCCCAGCATTAAAACCCGCTTGCTTTGTTTTCCATTCCATGTCACAATTTGAAAGTCTGTTATCAAGATCAAAACGCTCCTTAATCTCAGTTGGTGAAACTTGTTCCATTGCCTCACTGATTGACTTGCAGAGAACTCTAACGGCAATTGTGAAATGATGAGGTGAGGAAATAACTCCACTAAGACCAAAACTGGGTGATCGGTTTGAGGTTAAAGCATTGGGGAAGTCTAGGGTAAGACGACTTGGTTGGAATGTTGCAATCCTTGCCTGTTTAACATGAACCCAAATCCTAAATCAAAATCAACAACAACAAAATAAGTCCCAAAAATGGCCTTGGTGCTTAAATGCTACATACTTGCAGCTGACAGACTGCAGAGAAACTAGCCTAGAGGTGGTCATTTTTCAACTTGCCACGCTAATTCAAACACAAACACAGAGAGAGGCCTGGGATTTCATTGTGCAAAAGATCTGCGTGTAAAACTTTCATAACTTCCTGTGTGAAAGGAGCCCGTTGGCCAAGAAGCCAGAAAAACACTCAAGTTATCAGAAATTCTGTAGGCCGATTCTTTAATTAGCGCTCACAATTTGCGTTCAGATAATGTCAGGATTGATGAATTTAGTCTTGGAAGGACAGCGGAAAGTTAAATAAAGTTCTCCACTGGCTCTGTGCTGTTCCAGTAGACAGAATAAATGCTTATATTGACAGATGAAAAGATACCTGTCTGGTTTACTGCTCATTTCGACAGTAACTTAACACTGGCGCACACCCACGCATCTGTCAAATCGAGGCTTTAAGCTGTAATTGCAGTAGAAGGGAACTACATTTTTCAAACAGTTCTAACAGACGGCAAATTGCATTTATTCCGCAACGTGGATGCAGCTTCAACAGTTTCCTGTCTTTGATTTATGCGTCCAGGTCTTTCATAACTTTCATCAAGGTGGCTTTCATACGGAAACCGAGCGAGAATGCTTTCTCAAACACGGCCCACCTAATTAGAATTATTGTAACTCTGACAAACCCTGGACAGAAACGCCACTTAACCGCCTTGTCAGACCCCAGACTCGCAGCCTGAATACAGATTCTCCACCTGTCCGCCTTTCCGTATTGTTCAAACTTTTCCACCATACACCTATTTCCCCAGTGGGAAGCAGGTGGTGTGTGGAGGTGTTTACGGAGAGAGTCTAACTGACAGCTGGCGGGAGGAGACTCAAACAGCTGCAGACGAGTGGAAAAAAAAAGCTGGAGAGAGAGAGAGAGAGAGAAGGCAAACAGCTCTAATACCCTCAGGGTTGTCAACTCCAATCCCCCAACCCACAATGCTTTTAACCAAGCAAACAGAGGAAAAACTGTTGCCGTCTCAAGACATCAGAGTCTTCCACCGAACTCCCGGATCTTGGAGCGATTTCACAAGCTTGAAATGGGCCGATAAGAGGAGCTCAAAAGGAGCTCAAAAGAGAGAGAGAGAGAGAGAGAGAGAGAGAAACGGAAGTCAAAAACATCTGACCAGCTGAATTTAAGTGTTTATTTAAAAAAAAAACTATGTGTTGTATTTACAGTATGGTGGAAGGAAATGTGTGCTGATTTCTCATTTCAAGGAGGAGGGCAATTTCAGAACACACCAGATCAACTTCTATATTGCTTTGTTTGGTTCTGCCAAGGTTATTGGAGACCCATTCCAAATTTCCTGGGGCTGAAGGAAAGGGGGTGGTGGTGGGTCGGTGAGTGTTGCACGAAAACCGATTCCATGCAGATAAATCATTTGCGCAGATCAAAAGACAAATCAGCGGCAAAAGACAAAAGATGCTGACTAGCGGAGAACAATAGAAAATGTGAGATGTGGGGATCACAGCAGACAGCCGTAGGGATCCAGCTGTAAAGGAGACGTGCTGGTTTTTTGAGTGGAGTGTGGCTAGGCAGGTGATCCTTGACAAGTTAACTTGAGCGCTTCTGATCAAGTATGCCCACAACAGTCAGAGTTGGGCCAAATTTAAGAATGAAGAACTGAATCCCTCTCAAATGATGACTGTAAATTTAAATTGTGTGTGTGTGTGTATTTGCCCACTGTAGCTAATTTATTAAATATGATAAAAAAAACTATATGCTATTTATATAGTTATATAAATATAGAAATATTATATATAAATTAAATGAAACTTTTGTTAGTAGCATTTAAAACATGATGTTAACATTAAAAACAAGAATTTATTTTATCTTACAGAATTTTGTAGGAATGTTTTATTCCGAAGTGCAATTCCTAAAAAGTCCTTAAGTTTTTTAATGAACATGAATTATTTTACTTGAGAAAAAAAATGATATGCATTGGTGCCATCTACTCATGTACATAATAATAATGACATGCATTACTAGTTATTTACATTGATTTCTAAGATCATTATTTACAGGAATTCAGATCCTTCTTATGTTTCGTCTAAACAAATATCGTTATGAAAAAGTTTTTCGGATTACAAACTGTGGCCTGTATTCTTGTGTTTGAAAAAAAAAGATCAACAACAACAGTTACTGTAACAAGAATTAGATTCTTAAGAATGTTTTGTGAATCTGAATTCTTTTTCACATATTCTTTTTCTTTAAATAAGTAGAAGAATCTAGCAATGGACGGTTTTCACATCATGTAGTAATAAACGCAGCAGCAAAAAACATTGTTTGCTTAGGATGCACGATAGCACTGCTTCTTCACATACAAAAGGCTAGCAAAAGCTAAGAAGAAAAGTACAACATCAGACGCTAATCACTGCGCTATTCACAGATACCACTAGAATAAGTAACATATCACTTTTATGGGCCATGTTCTCCTGCCATTAACGGCTAGAGAAAAAGACGAGGCCATATGAGCACAACCTTGAAATGAAATGCCTGCCGTGCTTAATCATATTCGGCTGTAAATTAGCTTTAATAATACATCGGCTAGAACATTTTCCACACACACCACTTTAAATAGTTAGCATGATGCACCCATTGAAGACAAGCGCAGGGCCGAAAAAGAGATGCAAACTAGTTTAATCAAATAGGGCTGAGATTGGGTCAGTACATTTCCCTAATAGATTTGGATAGAGGGTCAGAGACACTTTTAGGTGTCCGCTAGTGGATTTGCATGAATGTAAATTTACACTTCTGGGTCGCAGGATAGTATAAATAGCCCCGAGTTCCTCAAGCCGTCTCTATTCTAAACAGCAGTTATTCAGAACAACTGCTGCAATGGTGAAATTAAAGGGGGAACGGCAGGGGGAAGGTTCCTCTTGCCACAACAAAGGAAGGAAATCCCACTTAGATTTGTACTTCTCCCTTTCTTCTACCTTTAGTGGGTGTATCAGAGAACAAACAGTGCCTGAAGCTGGTAGCCACCTGCAATGTATTCCCCCACCCCCATTAAAGTCCTTCACAGAAATCAGAATTTAATAAATCACCCTGGAGTCTGACAGAGTTTATCTCACGGGGTCGCTTTGACTCGGGAGGAGCCGCTAGACAGACAAAGCCTAGGCCGATAAGATGTGAAATTAAATACAGTTAGCAGTTGGAAACAAAGGACGGAATGTGTCACAAGCCGCTACGTAACCACCAAAAAGCTTATTGCAGAAGAAATGGCAGAGACAGGAGGTGATTCATTTCAGTTTGCGCACATTTAACCTCATTTGCATGCTTACTGTCAACATATCTCTCTGCCGCCGATACGTTCAAGAGCTTTCATTAAGGCCTGAAGTTGACATCCTTTTTATTGAGGCATGGCATATAAATCATGGCCGTCACACACCTGCACATCTCGATCGGAGATCTTGCTCTATCATGTTATGCTTCCTTTTAAACACATGACAGGTACGACACCAGTCATCGCTTAAGGTAAGGAGAGAGTAATGGGAGTGTGTTTTATCTCTTCGTGAACAGATATCCTCACTTAACGTGTTGAAATACCGATTATTTACAGTATGCGACAAATATGTCCCTTTAGTAGAGAACTGGTTACAAGTGAAGGGTGTCATTTTTGCTCAACTAGCCTCAAATGGAATTGTAACAAAAATGGCTGTTTAGAGTTGCTTCCATTTACTTAAAACTGTACTTGAAGTTTTCTCTAGTGGTCAACCAATGTACACAGTATTTAAATTATTTAGTAGGTTCATTGGAAATACGTGCCTCTACATACATTTCAAAAATCTTAGCAATGTTTACGAATCACTGCAGTTTTCAGTTGAAATAAACACTAGAGGCAGTAAAACGCCAACATCTTTTGTTCATTTTCACACAAAGTATGATTTACAGGACTTATGCTAACACAGTTCCTTGTACAATATTATTTTATGATACATTTTAACATCCTGCACTATTTGAAAACTGATACTTTTGAACATTGTCATCACATTTACAGCTTCATATACATGAGTTTTTTTTGCCATGTCATATTAAGTTCATTTTAAACTAAGTAAAAAAGTATTTACTCAGGCTAATTGGAAATATGTGCCTTTAAATACATTTCTGAAACATGTTCTTATGTACCCGTCGTGGCAGTTTCAAAGACAAACTTAACAGTGGACTTAAAACGAACATTCAATACATGACCATGGCACGATTTTAATACATTGGTACAGGCTTTATATTTATTTCATTTTCCTGCATTTATTTTAAGTGTTAACAAATGAGATACAAAAGCGATGCTGCTAATTAAAAATTGGATATAAAGTTGGTCTGTTTTGTGGATGTTGGATCTCCACTTTCAATATCGGCCAATCAAACTGTCTTAAGCTTTAACATAAAAATGGCATGTTTCACCTTTAAGTTACATAGGTTATAAATGGAGGGGGGGGGACTACCAACAAGACAACTGTAGGGCGCATTACATGTCAGCTAGTGGCCACAGCTAGCATACTAATGGTGTGTTGGTGTGCTAGCAACATACGCCTGCTGTAATGAAAGAGGTGAGTTAGAAATTTTCAATGAGCACTTTGGCCTTGTCTTTTATTAATAACACTCCAGGGACCAGGAGGGCGCGAAGCAAAATGGTGGGAGCGAGCTGACCCGCAGGCACCGCCTAATCTGTCCGGACTCGGTCCGCGCCACCGAGCCTCGCTCGCTATCTGTTTCTAAAAACTGATGCCTTCCTGCTGGGACGGTGTGGCTGGAGAGCTGTCAGTGTGCTGCCCTTTCTGGGGCGCTGCGCTATCTCTGCCTGCACCAGTCCGCTGTGGCCTGTTGAAAAGAGCTGTCATAGCCTCGCAAGTCTCTGACATTCCTATTGGCTTGACCCTGACCCTTTGAGAAGCGCACCTTTAATTATCCTGTCTCAAATCTCCTTCCATGGCAAAACGAATATACATATCACAGCCATGAGCATGTGTGCTATTCTTTTAAAGTACGCATTTGAGGGCCCCACTCAAAGCTGTGTGACTCTTGGAATAATATTAGACTATTTGGAATGTGACTGTGAGACTAGCAAGAGACACAGCTGCAGAAGAGCTTCCTTTATCAAGGGAAAATTACATAATGCCCCAACAACTACGACCTGTTTCCAGCACTCCACTACAATACTTAAAGTATAAAAACAGCACATAAGATAAAAATATGATGTATTGTTTTAGCTGCCTTGCCTAATATCCTCCAATTAAACATTTTGGTCACATTTAGGAGCGTAAAGACGCTTTTGATCCATCAGATCTGTGGGCTTGCTTTTGTCTCACATTCCTTTTGTGACATTTGAAAGGTCAAGAGTGAAAGGACATTTGATAACTGCAAAATCCTCATACCCCATTTTACAACCCTTAATCTGCCTTCTCGGAATTGGTAACATACCATTTTATCTTTGGGAGGAGGGCTGGAGAGACTAGGAAACTAAGTCTGTTCGCATTTGTTCAGCATAAGGTGAAGCTTTAGGAATTCACTGCAGCGAAGACAAAAAGAGGAAAGAATCGGATAACGTTCAACTGCGATAAAAGGTCAGGTCGTTACACAGAAATACATGCATGCTAAGTGAGCCAAACTACTGTACCATAAATAATGAGTGAGGCAAATTGTGTTTTCCTCTTTTTTTAGGCTTCAGGAAAGTGTGCATTGTGGATACTGAGCATGTAGTGTGGCTTTGACCCAAATATTTACACAGTATCACAGAAATCAAGAGAGCTGTTTGTTTCAAATGCAGAGCAAGTCAAGAAAGCATGTGACATTGTGTTAATGCAACAGTTCAGTAAATACAGAGTAACTTACAGTTTAGGCACAAGATTGACAGATACCAGTCATTTTTCACTCTGCTATTGAAAATATTTTCAAACACACATAAATGGCATTTTGAGTCTTCAAGTTACACAATACTGTGGCTTTCCTAAATTAACGATTCAATGACTCATGAAACAGTGTGATTCATCAATGATTCATGAAACAGTGTGAGTTTGAACAAATTGGTTGAGTGAATGATTCAATAACTCGCTTGTTTTCAAAATGAATCTGTGTTTTGAATGAATTAGTAGACTTAATGATTCCATAATTTAGTCAAGAAACAGCAATTTGCCGCCACCTACTGGCATGACAATGTAATATATATATATATATATATATATATATTTATAAACAGTCGCATAAAAAGTGTTTTTGTTTAAATATTTTTACAGTATGTTTAATCATGAGTTGTAATAATATGAAATTATAACAAAAGAACTGACAGTCTTTATCTGTTGTTCCTGTTGTTGTTGTTTTGTCAAGGCTTTCCTTTGCAGCACACAAGGCCTTCTGCTGTGCTCCCAGCACCGTGTTCCATTCTCCCTCCTCGGCAGGACAGTCTTTCCCATTAAATAAGTCCTATTCCACTTAATGGCAACCTTGGGAGATCTGTAGCGCTTGAAAGCACCAGCACTTAACACTTTGTAGTCAGAGAAAACGTTTTTTTGATCTGCTCGTGTCATTTAATCATCCGTATTCTACTGAGCTACTCAGAAACAATTTTGCAGGATATTAACTTCTGGCTAAACCCTGCTTCTGCCATTTGTGGTTCCACTCAACCAATGGTCCCGTGGGGGCCAGAGCCCTCCTCACAGCTGTAATGAGCTTTACTGAGCTGAATAAAATAGTTAATAGAAAGGTAAGATCAAAAATGCATGAATCATGAAATGTTAGCCAGATCCCAATGAAAACGGCACAGGTTAAGTAGACGTAGTTGTCTGTAGCATTGTTGGGCGGCTTCAGCAGTGCAGGAGACAGTTTAGTAGCTTATTGGATGGCTATACATACCTCCTCCATGTATAAAGTTACTTAAGTGCTCGCCTGCAGGGAGAACCATGTCAAATCGCATTGAAAATAACTTTGAGGAGCAAATTGAATGTATTAGCTTAAAGGGAGGTGATGTCTATGGGGAACGCTGACACTTAATACTGAATTATCCTAGACAAAATACACTGAGCAAAAGTAAAGTGATTCACTATTCTTTCAAACCCCCACCAAACAGAGAGAGAGAGAGAGAAAAAAAACGGTTTCTGCTGGTGAGAAAACCTACTTCTTACTTGGTTGGCATCCACAGAATCCACAGACAGGCAGTGCCGTCCCATGAAAACCATTTTTGTTCCATTACAAAAAACTAGGTCATCCTCTCATAATTGTCAATCATGCAATAAATCTTTCTGTGCCGCAAATGAATACTGCACTGGGAATGAAACAAAGCTTATTGGCATGCAATGTCAGCTTGACTTAATTCATTCTCCTTTTCAGCTGAGCCTATTCATATGTGAAGTTTACGGATATCACACTGCCTGTTCCAGAGCGGGATAATAGATGTGGACAGACACATTATGCTGGGAATGTTGTATTAGCACAGCGTAAGCTGTCTGAATGGCGACACAGCTCACAACAGAGTTTAAAATGTGAGACCGGATCCACAACTAGAATAAATTATCCTTCTTTAAGGCACTTTGGAAGAATATTCTCTCCCGAGCACATGAATGTAAATATGGAAATGTATGTACAGCCATGAACCTTCTTTTCAATGGCTCTGAGATGAAAACAACAAGCAGAACTTTCAAGGGAATCGTTTTCTCTGAATCATCTGTTAATGACATCATGTCTTAAAATAAATCCACAATCAAAATCATTAGTAACGTAATCCTTCCTGGCGCAGTAAGAGCATGGGATGGAAAAAGACTTTAGCATGCCTTAAAATTAATAGAGGTAATGCAAAAGACAATAAAGAGCATCATGGGAAAGAAAACGTCTCAATAGTTTTAATGTTTCTCCTGGGAAAAAGATCCCATTTATCTCACAAGTACCATCTCTTGAGTTTTAGAAGAAATATGTCAACAATATTTCAAAACTGTGCATTAAAAAGTAAGCTATACAATTCACTTAAATGTCACAGTTACATATTCAATAAATGTCAATATTTAATTGAATTAATATATTTTTATAATTAATAATTTCAGACAAAAAGGTCTATGAAAGAGCTGCCTCTGAGAAAAAAATATTTCTTTCGTTCTGAAATGATCTGGTCTTACTAAACAATTATAATAATAATTTGTAATTGACAAGTAATGAGTGTGTCATCTGCAAAACTGTGCAAAACCAACCTAATTGGGATTGCAATAAAAACAAAATACAAATTAAAAGTACTACATTTTTGTACAATCCAAGCCGCACCATGTCATGCGATTTCACCATCTTATATGAATTATTACAAGTCATCATGAGACTGTGTTTGTGTTTCTGAATATGTAATTGTTTCATCGCACAAAGGCTTGAACACAATATCTGTGTCTTCTACAGCTCTGGGCTCACCATTTATTCTTCTCCTGCCAGGTGTCGTCAGTTTACAAATATCTGATTGGACAGACGGGAAATGCAGTGGTACGCCTCCAGCAGACGAGTTCGGTGTCATGTCTCTCTGGAGCAAACTGTCAGTCTTTAAGAAGAGAGTAATAATAGCCGGGTACCACAGCCACTTGCAATGGAAAAAACACTTTCTTTTTTAAAGAAACCTTAGTGAGAAGTTGACATTTGAGTCTGGAAGAGAAACCTAAGCGAAGCTTCATAGAAAGAGTTATCAGAATGGCTGTCTCACTGGACTTAGACAGCAGCAATGTGAGAAGCTCTGGACTGCTTTCAAAGGAACAACACCTTGTTTGTTGATAATGAAATACAGTAAAGCCCGTGGAGGGTTTCGAAGGGTTTTGGGAAATGCATACTTTGTACTACAGTTATTAAAGAAAGCATTTCCAGTGGTTTTAAATGGGCTGCATTGCGTGTTGGGATGTAGTGTGCTATGCGACAATCATTCGAGTTGGCCTTTATTTGGCATTCTATGATCAAGCTACAAGGTCTGCATTTGCTTTGGTTTTATGAAAAGGCTCCAGCAGCATTTAGAAATGTCTCATGTATATTTAAATGGGAGAGTACAGACATGCACATTTTGGGAATCTAATCAAAACTCTTGGCGCTGACGTATTTGTATCAATGCAATAGATGAATTAAAAGAAATAAAACAAGAAAGCAAGAAAAATATGCCTCCTCAAAAGGCTGCGAGAATGAGATACAATTGCACAAACAACGGCATCAATATGGGCAACATATGGGATCCTCAGTGGGAACGAGAACCGAAATTTGGCTTTTCTATTATAATTCAATTGTGTTAAATTGACTTGATAGGCTTCTGTGCAGCCCGTGAGGATTCCAGCTTCATAAGAGAGGCCTGGTGTCTCAGCTTTGTCAAAGGCCCATCATGCTTTGAGCTCTGATAGAGTTCCATTCTATTCTCAAGTGTCATTAGCTGTGGGCCAGGTAAAGATTAGATAACAATCAGAACTTTATGAGATACCTTTAGAGGTGTTAGGAGTCTTTTGTCGCACTGCTAAGAGAGGAATGTGGATCAAAAAACCCCTTAGAATTCCCTCTTTTCTTTCAATTCTTTGAATCATCAAACAGAGTGAGGACTCTTCGGTTGTTTTGGAAGTACTGAAAAATGTAAACGTATTTTCAAGGAGCAAAGAAAAACTCTTAACATGCCTTGTTAAGCATATTTCATGGAGTATTCATAAATGACTAAATATATAATTTATGGCGGAATCCTGAAAGCAGTTACTTTAATAATATAATTCGTTTTTTGCAGGAGAGCTTGAAGTGAAGTGAATTGAATTGCGAACGCTATTTATTTCGTCCTAGGAAAAGAGTCTCCAGCACTCCAGAGCTCTTTGTTTTTCTTTAATGGAGTCATGGCGCTCTCACTGCACTGTAAAGTGGCGCTTGTTCTGACCTAAATGAAAACAGCCTTGAGACCTCAGCGGTCACCTGTCCTTCACTGCAGTCCCGCCAAAACCTGCTGACGGCATCTCTGAGCTCCTCGCACCTCACTGACACTGTTTATGACAGCAGTTCAAACCTAAATATCCAGCTTTTGCTGTCTTCTTTCAAAACCGCAGAGTTAATATCCCTCTTACAGGTTAGATTTCCCATCATTCTCTTTTATCACAGCTGAGTGGGACAAGAAGAGGCCATTAAGTTCAAACAACGCAGATATTTCCGTGATAACATGAAAAAGTTTATATAGAAGGAGATTCATCATTTGATAGGATCTTGAAAATGGGGGGGGGGGCATTTCTGGAATCCCATTTCAGATTGCTTCCCTGAAGTATTCTTCTTCTTTTTTTTCCCGCATGTCAGCTTCAACGTGAAAATGAAGCCAGGGAAAATTAACTCCTGATACGGCTACGCTGAATTAGACGGTGAAAAAAGAAAAAGAAAAAAAGAAACACTTTTTAAGGATTCCGGCCTTGTCATTTTCAATTTTCTGCTCTTTGGACATGCTTGTATTCAGATTCCCGAACATCTACTCGGCATATCAATCCTAATTAGACAATCTGGGTCCGCGAAGGATGAGAGTCGAGTTATTTGCATAATTTAATCATAAATACTCAGCGATACATATTTCCGAATGCATTTGTACAATCATCTTTCTATCCTTAGGGCAAAAGTATTAATATGATTAGGCAATAATTCTTTAAAAAAGGAGGAAAATAGGAAACCAGAAAGTGCACTCTCTTTTTAAACTCCAGCTTTGGGCTATATGAAAAATTAATTAATTTCTGGGGAAAATCAATTTCTTTATGTGACCATATTAGACAGAGCCGAGCTAAGGCCCGGAATCGCTCTCCAATCAAGAAATCTCATCTGCTCCCTCTAACTTGTGTCAGTAGTGGTTAGCGTCCCTCCGCGAGCGTCAGCGATCTGCACACTGCTTCCTAAATATGCTGTAATGTGGAAGGGATGGTGGCTAAAGACATGCCAGGGCTCAGAGTCAGAGAGCTCGTAATGCATTGCTTTTTCCACCGGCAATCGGTCTCAGGTGCGACTACGAAGGCTAGTGTCACTGTCCTGTCTCGTTTCATCCAGCTGGTGGTCAGAAAAAAAGAAACCTGCAGATGATTCGACACGCTTACATTTGCTTATGGGATTTGAGACTGATTGATGACTCACGCCGTCACTCACGATCACAACCCAACCTGGACTAAAAATCACGAATGTTCGCTATTTGTGCAATTAACGTTGCGTGTTTGACCGCTGAGTCGTATTTTTCATGGACAGTTCATCCCTCCCAAAAAATACAATTACATACTGTCACTATATAGTCAAGCTGTACCAAACATGTATTTATTTATTTTTTTTTTCAGCACAAAAGAAAATTTTTGGTAAATTGCAAAACAGTGAAAGTTTATGTTGTTTTGGACCCTATTGTGTATATACTGTGTACATATATATATATATATATTGACTTTCATTGTTTTACATAAACATTCTTCAAAACACCTTATTTTGTGTTCTGCAGGGAAAAAAATTTAAACGATTGGTATGACATGAAGGTGAGCAAATAATGAGAGATTTTAGTTTTTCATTTTTGGCTGAACTACCCCTATAATACGCAGGTCAAATGTCAAAAATTTTGTTCTGCATGCTGAAATTCATGAGTGTGTGGAAGTATGAGAGCTTAAACAGTGTTTCAAGAAATGTACGTTTATTTTTTTCCTAGAACTAGTGTTTTAAATGAACATACAGAAGTATCAAGTTGCTTTTAGCAGTGAAATGTTCATAACAAACTCCTCTTTTACATCTCCTCTTGCATTGACGACGGATGCCAAGTGCACAGTTAATTTGAACACACGTGGCTAATCCTATCAAGGAGAGCTCCAGTGACTCACGGCGATGGAAAAAATAAAACCAGATTGTTTATCTGCTTCATTTTCTATCTATCAGCATCGATCTCAAGTGAGGAATATGGAATCGTACATATGATTTGTACGAAAGTGCTACAATGAATCTGTGATTTTAACAAGCCTTTTAACATGCATCCCCCTGCCCCCCATACACCCCCCCTCCAACTCTTTCATCCTAATCAGCATCTGTCTCTCTGTTTTTTGAAGTTATTATCGCCTCAGCTCCCTCTTGGATGTGGTTGCTGGGTGACGGGTATCTTAGCACCCACTCTGACTGGGAATGATTTGAATTCGATCCAAAGATTTCCCATGAGTACCTGTAAACACATCCGTGCCTTGTCGAAAACAAATATATCAGAAGAGCACTGCAAAGAGAGCGAGAGAGGGGAAAAAAAAAGAGCGATAAAATCTGCCACTGTGTGTTAAGACGCACCCCTGAGTGCTAAACAAAATAATGACGCTCCTTGGTAAATATGCCAGTCTGTGTTGAACACAAACAAAAATATTTTGTCAAATGTGATGCACTTGTGACTGAAGCATAAATCTTAAATTAAAATTAAAACTGAGATTTAAAACATAATTAAATAAAAATAACACACAATATATCTTCATTAAATTTAATTTAATTATACTTAAAAAAAACTATTTTAATATGCAAGTGCATACAAGCTGACAACGACTGTCTATTAAGCGCCTGGTCCGTAACAGCTGCCTCAGCACTCACCTCCAGCCCAACCGCCCTGGTGTTTCAATAACCTTTCCTCAGAGTTCAAATGTCACCAGGCGGCAGGAACCGCATCGTCCCACACAGACAAAATGGAAAGGAAAACAAGTAGCTGAAGTATTGCTTCTCGCGGGGCAGACTCATAACTCCTATGAAAGCAGAGAGATTACAGCCCCGTATCTGTTCAGCGGCAGAAGGTGCGCATTAATCTGGGCCGAGGGTCCCCGGGAGAACGAGGGGGGGAGCCGGAGGAACACGTCCTCATGCGGAAGGGAGAATGGGGCGAGTCTGACTCCGCTTCACGGGGAATTCTTTTAACGTGAGCAGACAAAGATGTAAGGCTGCTGTTATCCCGTAGTAAAGAGGATTATTAGCAGTTCCTCAGCACTCTGGAAGTCGAGCAGCGTGCTGGAAAAGTGAGACCGATAGTGCTCATGTCGTTTTTTTAATCTAGTTTTTATGTCTAATAGGATTTTAATAAGATAGACTCAAACCTTAAAATTCAACATCTGAGCACGTAACTTTATCTCAAGTCACGTCTACGCAAGAGTTACGATTTAGCGTGCTGACCTTTCCCGTACAGAGAACCAAAACAGATGTAGATACATTAAATCCACACTGTAAATAAGAACCAGTGTGTTTGTCTTCCATCCGAGCAGATACCTTTGTCCATACAAATGATGTAATCCTCCAAATGGGAAGCAGACATGGAGGAGGTGATTGATTTCAGCATAACACCGGCAGTACCAGGTGCTTTCAGAGACAATTACAGGCCTCTCTATGCAGCAGTAATAGGCCAGCACTTTAGCGTCATTAAAGCAATGTGTAGCACTGCATTATCCTTTAACCCCATCACTGACCACTCTCCTTCCCAGCCCCGGAGTTCAAACCACACACTCCATCACCTCGGGACCCTGGGACGGGCCGCACGAGGAGGAGGGGAGCTGCATGAATGCAAGGCCCAGGAGGAGCTCGGCACAGACAGACAGCATGAGAAAGCCTCAGAGCAGACTGCTCCATTAGCACCACTGCTGGACAAACACACATCGCATTTGTCATAAAGCTTTGCAAGACAAAAACATTTAATACTGCTTTAAATCAAGTATACAATGAACTGTGCAACGCATTTGCTGTTATTCTGCAGCTGTAGTTAATAGTGGCGTTAAAAAATCCAATGCATGTGTTTTACCAAAAAGAGAAAAAATTGAAGTAGTCAATAATGCATGT
The DNA here is from genome assembly GCA_032359435.1 of Enteromius unitaeniatus. Classification (NCBI taxonomy): domain Eukaryota; kingdom Metazoa; phylum Chordata; class Actinopteri; order Cypriniformes; family Cyprinidae; genus Enteromius; species Enteromius unitaeniatus. Next base: position 1,737,561 of record JAUMHI010000259.1, on the reverse strand, counting down.
TATAAAAGTATGAATTTTGTAAAAATATGTGATGTGTTTTTTACAGAAGATTTTTTTTATTTCACACTTACATTTAATAAAAGTGGCAATTGTCCAAAATGGAAAATGTGTTATTTTGTATGCATATTTTAATGCTTAATAATCATTATTTAAGTTAATACAATTGTGTTATAAATAACTTTAGAAAAATAGTTCCTATCATATCTAAAATCAGTGTCATGAGCAATTTGTTACAATATTCTCATAAACAACTTGTGATTTAATTTCCAGTTTTTACAGCATTAAAATTCCTCATAAAAAATAAAAAAATAAAAAAAAAATATATATATATATATATGAAACTGTACAACAGCTCAAATTGCTGCATGCAAGGTGTTTTATGTTTTCATTTCAGATGAGCTGTCAACACCTTGACATTTTTAAATTAGCTTACTTTTTCTAGTAATTATTGGGCCCATTCACTTGATCACTAAAGGGTGACATTAAAGTTTCAGGGCGAATTATTCACCGATGTTACAAGCAGTAATTGTTTCCTGTGTGATTTTGTACCTTCAAGCACTGTATCACTCCTGCCATTAAGTATAAAAGCACTTATTGACTATGATTTGATTTTTCCCCAGAGGAAGAAAAGAAAAGAGCAGAAAGAAATGTCTGCCTATAAATACAACTAACATATAGGAGAGAACATTTATTATAATAAGTCTGACAAGCATGCTTATTTTAGATCTGCTCAAATAACAGAAAGCCATTTCAAATAAAATGTTCCTCATATGCTCAATATGAGCTCCCTATTGCTTACAGCATGCACAAAATCACGGCGACTTTAAAACATGAAATTTATTCGTAGAAAAAATACATATCAGGAAAAAGAAAAGCTCTCTTGCTCCATACATAAACCAGTGCATGATTTCCACAAAATACATTTAGGGCCAAATGCCATTTATGAAGGATTCATTCTGATAAATATTAGGGGGAAAAAAAGACATCTTGTATTTTACATGCACTACAACATTTCAAGAAAATGTTTGCATTTAATATATTCAACTTTTTCCTATTGCAAAAAGTTAAGTTAGTCGCTTTATAGTATTCTAGAATTTGCTGCAAATGTTTCTATATTTAAATAGGATTATTTTGATCATATAAGAGCAAGATGGGTTTCTGTAATGTTTTTTTGCAACTAATTTTCTCCCTAAATAAAGTTCCTTAGAAGTTACTGATGTCACATTATAAATACAGAACATTACAACTACAAAATAAAAAGTTTTTTTTGTTGTTGTTGTTGACGTGCCATCAGACTGCAAAACATGTTGAACGTTTATTTTTAAAGAAAGTACATTTTTCCACATATTACAGTCATGATTAGCGTCACGCAAAAAGTAGCTACATGAGTTTAACTACCCATACTTTCTAATGAAAGGTTCGCTTGACTTCTTATCTAACTTGACGATTGATTATTTGTTTTTTGAGCGCTAAAAGAGTGTTCTAACCTGGCATTCGTGCAGTCGTTGTAGAGGGTCTCGAAGTCTTTTCTGGAGATGAGTTTGCAGCGGTTGACCCCGGGCTGGATGGCCCCCAGTCCGCGCAGGATGCGGACCTGCTCCACGTTACAGACCACCGGCGTGATCTCCAGCCGCTTGAGTTTGGTGTAGACGGTGTGCAGACCCCCGACCAAGTGTTTGAGAAACAGGTCAAACGCCTGGGGCAGGCAGATGAGCTCCTGTCCTTCCACCGTGAAAGAGGCCACCTTGGCGCCCCTGAGCTCCACCATCCGACACTCATTATTCTGCGGGGTGTTTTCAACAGGGGACGGGGTAGAATACACGGGTTTGCCGGCCAGTGGGATGCTGCTGGTGTTGGTGCTGATCAGATCCGTGCGGAACAGATTCTGAGTCGCTGACTGAGAAGGAGACGCAGAAGTGGCCGAGGGCGAGGATGATGATGCTGCGATCGCGGAACATGATGATGATGATGCTGATGATGCTGACGAAGAAGTTGAGATCGGACACGGCTGGACCAGAGACGATGGGGGAATCAGAGCAGCCGGTACGGCCATGGTGTTCTGCACCTATCAAATAAGTTCAGACGGGAAGCAGAGCCAGTATGCAAAAGTAGCGCAAAGAAGAACAAATCCACCCCGAGTGCGCTCCGCCGACGCGCGAATGGATGTGGAGAGGTGCCGTGCTGAAATTGGGGCTCTGAGAAAGATTGAGAGAGAATGACAGGAAGAAAATGAGCAGAAAAGTGTGCCTCTGCTCTGTGGATGAGTTGTTGTTGTCACAAGGTACAGAGAGGGAGGAGCCACTATCAGCCCTTTGAAACGGAGACATGCACAATCTAATGCGACCCTAGTGGAACAGCGCGCGTAACGTTTCCAGCGTTTACTTACAAGCTTTTCGTGAGCTCGGATGATACCTGCGCTTCTTCCAGCAATGTTCTCTTAAACTCTCTCGCTTAATACATGTCAGGACGTCTCTCGCCGAGTATTGTTCATTGTTTGAAAGTACGCTTGAAGTTCACACTTTTGCGCAATATGCAAATAAAAAAAGTACAACTTTTGATCATTTATGGAAAATATATGAAGACAAATTAAGCTATGTATATAAACGTGTACTGTAAATTGTTTTGTTGTTTATATTAATAACAACTATCACTAATACAATTTTAAAAAATCCTAGATGCATAAAGTACTGTGAATTGAATCAGTGCTATATTTAGAACTTCAGGTGAGTAACTGGAGGGGAGACCGGTGTGAGGTGTAACACCAACAATTTAACCAATCAGAAATGAGCTACAGGGGTGAAATAACTTCAAACATGAGCACCATCCTCCTGAGGTGATTGTAAAAGGCTTTACAGAACAAAGAAACTAGCCTACAGTAGGTAAAGTAACGTTTCAGGTCTGGCATATTTGATTTGCTGTCAGGTTAATATAGGCCTTTGTTGAAAGAACTGGTATCATATGCATTTTCTCTCATTTTAATTGTATGTATGGCATCCACACAGATTTTAATGTTTTTTTTTAAATCATGTATAAGAATTCAGACTAGATGGTTCATACTACATACTGTCAAAGTGACTAACACACACACATTGTAGCCTATGCATTTTTGTATTTCTTTTAAATTGTAAATATGTTTTTAAATTTTAAATACACTTGTTTTCTGTTGTAACAAACAATTAACTATTAATTAAAAATTAATGCAGAGCAACAGCAAAAAAGTACAGGTGTTGAAACAAAAAGAAAAAGAAAAAGACTCCCAAAGTATAAAATATTGTTATTTCTCAGATCTCATTTTGCACGTATTTCTTCAAACACCAAATTTATCTGAAGCAAATACAAAAACAACATGGAAGTGTTCACTGTCAGAACCTAACCAAGTAAACTCAGAAGTTCAAGTTGGTCTGATCTGATCTGCTTTAAGATAAGCAGAATGCCATTTCCAAATTGTCATTCAGGCAAAGAGGTAGCATGTAGTGTAAAAATCAATACCCGCTTAAAATTCATAGCCAGACAAAGTTGCCCTTTATGTTGCTAACCTTTGCTTAAATATGCATCATATTAAGATTTCATTAAAAACAATAAATGTCATGATAGTTTGCCAACAATTTTTCATGTTAGCATGGGGTTAACTGCAAATGATGGCCATAAAATTCCTCACAAAGAACTGCAAGCAGACATTCGTTTAGAGAAGAATGATGATAAGACAAAAAGGCATCCACAAACGCCACAGGACCTCTATGATGTCTCTGATTCAGAGTCTCTTAACAAGCTGGGTGGGCCTGATGAATCAAACTCCCATTAGAACAGTCTTTCAATAGACAAACAGCAGGATGCACAATGCAGAGGAACTCTCAGTTGTTCACTGCATTCTAACTTTGAATGTGCAATTAGTTTTATTAGTTAAATTAACAATGTCTGCAATCTTTATGTACTGGGTAAATGCAAGCATCACGGCAAAAGAAAAGAACTCCACGATCTCGCTCATTAGAAGAATCCAGGATGAGAGGAATGTTACGTGATAACACAGTTCACCTGAGAAAAGTTCAAACTAACAGTAATCAAGCGGTAATGCACAACAAAGAACAGCTTGAAACAGCTGAGGACGAAGGTTAAACTGTTTTAATTAAGTCCACTTCAAGGTCAACAGCATAGAAATGACATGTCCACCTCAATTAGACAGTTATACATAATCTTGCTCTACATTGAATAATATAGTTTATTAATATATAGAGCTTGAGTCAAGATGTCCCTTCCTTAAAGAAAAAGTCTACCAATATGTTCACAACATTTACACTATTAGCACTTACAAAGGATCCGATCCATCAGGAGGGCAAACAGATGACATAAACCCTACCATAAATGCTACCACAAATTAAAACAATCTGACTGTTTGATCGCAATGGATAAAATGCTCAATTATCTTCTGAAGGAGCATAAAGGGTGTTCTTTGTTTCCATTCGCGTTCTCTTTTTTTGAAAATGACATTTAAATGGTTTCTAAATAGTGCTTGAAGTTAGTCAAGGAGATTTATGTGTTTCATCCATGTGTTTATATGATATCAGAGGCTCGTGATGGCTGCCGGGGGATGACATGACATGGCTAATGAGGAAAGGCCCATCATGAGACCACACACATAAAGGTTTGATGACTAACTTGTTCCGTTTTGTTTATGGTATTTGTTACAGCAAACATCAGACATACATGAACCATCAAACAAGCTGAGAACAATCTGGCTACTTTCTGTCTTCATCCTGAAAGCACCAGTTAGAAAACTAACGAATGGAGAGGCAGAAGGTGCACAGAGTTTCCCTCCATCTGTATGAATCCCCATAAAGCTAATGGATCAGTGTTTAAAAGTAGTACTACGATACGACTCGCGTATGATCAATGGCACTGTATGTTGTTTGATATAATAATTTATTCAGCCTATAAGGCTTTGATAAAACAATGTTGAAAAGCAATTTAAATGAAATTCATTTAAATGTCAATTCTCATGGTTAGGATTTTTCTATAATTGGCTATTTAATTAAAATAATTTTCACAGTCATTAATACAGCTCGCAACTTGTAGTGCACTGACATGTTTTAATTACATGGTATTAACAAAATTGATATGCTTTAGAAAGCATGGTGAATAAGAAATAATTACACCAATCATACATCATCCCCCTTATGGACATTAAGAGTATTTCAACATAATTGATGAACTTTGAAAAGGGAGATAAATAACTTTAATTGCATAAAATGGGCGTACCTGTTTCAAATGGAAACAGCCGTCATCACATTGCAACATATTGGCAGATTCTATTAAATGCAAACCGGCTTACCTTTCATCTGATGAATAAACATGACTTCCATGCAGTAAATATTTGGGTACATCTGCAAGTGTTGTAGGTCTGTCTTCTGAATCACGTTCATTACTCACAATGTTCCTTTTTGGGGGAGGATGCCGCTTAAAATGCTGCTCAGACAAACAGAGTGCAGAGTGAGACAAACACTTATTGATTTTGAATATTTGTCTCCTCAAGGTCGCATGCCATTGACCCTGTCCACCCGGAGACGACCCACGCCACACACACACCATGACAGAAGGTAGATGACACAGTAGCCACACAGTTTTATCCTCAGCTCTCTGAAAGCTGACCCCCAGATTCACCTACCCTATAAGTAAGATGACTGAGAGAGGGACTGCAAACCTGGAAAACAGAAATAGTTTGTATTTTATATATATACATATACACACACACACATTGGACAAAAATGGTTAGCTAAATTAAGGTTCCATTCATTAACGTTAGCTAATGAGTTAATTAAAAATAAGCAATATATAAGCACATTTATTTATTGATTTTTATAAGTAGTAGTTAAAAAAAAATCTATAGTTAGGTCTACTGTTTTTGTTTTTTGAAAATTCGAATTCTTTCAGCAAAGAATTTATATATACACACATACAAACATATATACATAGGCTACATACTACATATGGTAGTATGTAGTAGTATGTAAACAACTTCAGTTTTCTCCCGGAACATTCAATGATGTCACTAAAACGCTTTAAACAAAGAATGGGGATAAATACCCAAACAAACTTGTAGCCAATAGGCAGTAAGGGGCGTGTTTACTAATGATGTGGAGGAGAGTGCATTCAGTGAACGACCAAGCCAAATGACAAAAAGATTAAAAAAAAAAAAAAATTAAAAAAAGGATGTCTGCGGAACGATAAGGCTAGAAGTAAATATAGGATCAGCTTTCCAGCTCTAGAGAGAAGTCAAGGGGCGGAAGGCCCGCAATCGGACGCCAAGGTTGCTTTGATTTTTGTCTAAACCAGACACCGCGCCGCGACAGCTAAAGTCTGCCTAGCATCCTTCACATGTTTCTGCACTGACCTATCTATACAGCCTAGGTTTTTAAACCCTGGCTCAAAAAAGGGCTGTCAGAAAATTGAAGTTACTTAAATATATACTTATAGGTATACATATATATGTATGTATATGTGTGTGTGTTGATAGTACTTAACTAGGAAATATATATTTGTATACACAGTGTATATTTAACTCCTGAATTGCTGTTGATGAGGGTGTGCTTGAGCTTTGCAGATGGACCTATCAAAAAAAAAACAAAAGCTGCCCTAGGAAGAGATGCTAGCGTTTTTAAAAATTTGTTTCTTTGAAGAAAAGCATAGTTTGGCTTTTCTCATACAGGTACACAAAGGACAGGGTTAATACACAGAGACTCCCAATTAGAGCCCCCTCATTTAGTAGACGTCTGAATGAAAACTTTATGACAGGCAGTTGGGGACTGTCATTAAATTAGATGTTGAGAGAATGATAGCACACTTTCTTTGCTTAATGAGAATGGAGTTTCTCCCCAGACTGGAATTTTCTGAGTTCACTGCCGTCGGAATGTTTCACAAAGCGAAACTACGGCTCTCTTTGTTGTGTTCACATTACAGATGAGATCAGAGAGTAAACAGAGACCAAATGCGCTCTAATAAAACTACAGATCTTCTAGCCGGCTCATTTCCATAAAGCAGTTCCTGCACAAATCAGGTATGACTTTCAGAGACCTAATTAAAGCAAATATTTTTAGTCCCTGATTGGAATGTTGCATGTCAATACAAACTGTGAAAGAACCTAGTAAAGAAATGCTGATTTTATTGTTTACAGGAGGTATGGAATCTAAAATGATAGATGTCTGTGTAAATGCATCTTTAAATGCCTTTAAACTAATTAAATTCATTTAAAGGTGTAAAGTTCTTCAGCACAGTTAATGCATTTAATTATAAATAACTCCAATTTATCAGTAAAAAATGGATAACAGAAATGTTGTTTATAAATCAAACCCAGATGATATTTAACAAAAGTCAGCTCCATTGTTTGGAGGAACTGAACTATTATCGAAGCTCTAAAATATAATCTGCAAGCAAAACAAACTTCACAGGTTGGCAACAAATCTTATATATGTATAACATGCAATACGCAAGAGAGAGAGAGACATTTATAATCTTATCTTGCATAATATATAATTTATGTATATTTGAAATATCATCCACGCTCAATATATATAAAATGTATTCATATATGTCTAACAAAAGAACATAAATCCTCATTAATGTTTAGCTTCCTAACACAAACTTGGAACGCTGTGCTTCATTCTGTGCATTACAGAGATACGCTGCCATGAAATAATTATCAGATGTCAAGCTGTTCTGATGCTCAGATCCATTTGTGCGGTTGTTATGATGATGCCATCCTGCCTTACAACTCACTCTCTCTCTGTGTGAATCCTGTCTGCAAATATATCTGCAAATCTCAGGATTCACTTGGAAAGATGCCAGCCGAGTGTCTTGTGAGCTGAGCTGGCAAAACGTCCAACCGTATGTAAAATACTGCCCCTCTGGTGATATCACTCTTTAAAAGAGAGCTAATTTCATTTTTTCAAAAGCAGCCGCTTGATAGCTGCACAATTACTCTGCACTGCCCCGTCCCCTGTTTAAAACCGCACAGACTTTTATATCAGGCGAGAGATTTGTGGATATCTAAATTGGAAGGTAAACCTGTATAAACAGTAGTAATTACTGTGCCATTCACAGGGCCTGTTGTGCTCGTTCGGCAACAGCCACAGTGATTAAAATGAATCTCCATCGACTTCTCCATTAAATTGCTGGCAGTGGCGATCCTTTGACCTTTCCCATTGATTGAACATAACAATCACAATTCAATTGTAATGCAAAGAGAACATTTGTTATAATGTACATGAGATGCATGAGCCATTTCCTAGAGGGCTGAGGTAATCAATGAAGTGACTTCAAAATGAACCTGCACAAAGACTCATTCTAGTCAGAATCTGCGCTACATATCGAACCCAATGTCTGTTGCATCACTCAATACATTTGCATCCTATAGAAGAAAGATATTGTGCATCCAAAACCCTCTGTGTCATTTCATGCTAGTTACAATAGCCCAAATACTGACGGGTACGATCCAACGTTCATTTGATTTGATTTTTACAATGCTAAGCCTTCCCAGAATTCACTGCATGTGGCACAGAGGTCTAAGAAAATGATTACGACTGACATTTCCTTGAATTATTTTCCCCTCTTATTTTGCATTGTTCTCTGTGCATCCACTGATTAGTAACATCTGTATGTGACACTGGTGCGGTTCCAGCAACACGTCTGGTTGTAAAATGCCATTAAACTTGCAGGCGAAAGTAGTCTGCGGCTGATTACTTGCACGTAACTCTGCTCCCTCCCTCTGACCAGGAAGGAAAAACTCTGTGAAAAACCCGACTTCTAATCAGCATTTAATTCTGATTTTAAGAGCGGTGCTAGATCATGCATTTCAAAAACCAAGAGTAGCTATGTGAATAATGTCCTTAAGGGAATCTGCAGAATTGAGAGATTATAGTTTACACGCACATTAAACAGATTAAACCAGTCAGATCTCAAAAGGCAGTTTATCTAATGGAGAAAATGTAGTATGCTAATTGGGTAAAGTCTGGTGCTGAAATTGTGCACAAGTTCTTCTCACTGCGTGTAGATTTAAGGGTAAAGTTTGATTAAAATCGCGAGGCTAATCAGGGATATAAGCCGCAAAACAGTCCCTGAACGAAAGCGTGCTCGCCACACAAAAAAGTAATTGTCTCCAAAAACTTCTGCGATGACAGATTCAATTCCATTTAGTAAATGTTTAATAAATGTTATACAAACACGGCCGCCTATCTCACTGTATTCAGAAAACAAAGGGAAACTTTAATTGCTTTAATCATCCCGAGCTTTGACGTTGTTATTGGCTTTAAAAATAGCAGTTAACAGTAACTGTCTTGTAAAGGAAATTGAACCACATTTGCAAAATGATCCCCAATTAAGATATGGCCATCCAGACCAGCAAAGTTGAACTGGGGTGTTGTGTCTAAGAAAAGCAGTCGATGCCATACAAAGCTATTTAATTAGCTGAAAGGCCCAAAGAAAACAGGCAGCCTAATATGTATCACTTTAATCAAATTTAAAGTGATTGCATCCCTTTTGAAGATTCCAGAGCACGGATATGTTCATTAACAGATATGTGGATGGAATGAGGTAGTTGTTTCTCACAGAAACGACTCTTTAACGTCAGGAAGCTCACCGCGTGGCTGAGCAAGACAGAAGTGTGCGTTTCTGTTCGCTGTCTTTAGTGTTCACTAATGTGTTTCAACATTGCGCAGTGCTACCTTTAATCTGCACTAAAGGGAAATAATGCGTTTCCTGCCTTATTTACCATGCTTACTTAACAAGCGCTGTACAATTAGAATTGTTAATAGATTGAGAAAAACAAAAGGACTTTGAAGGTGGGAAAGTGCTGACATTATTTCACAGGGGAAAAGCACCCCTGAGAAAAAAAAGGTCTGCAGTAAATGTAGTTTCCTGCGCTGTTCTTCAATGAAACGCTGCTCCCTCTCATTAGAAATGCCACAGTAGACATAAATCAAGGACAGTAAAAATTTCATCGCCTCCGTGTTAAATCGCGCACTTTGCGACATCGGACAGCAACTGTGTAAACACTGTAATTTCGCTTGATTCTCGTTAAATGTATGCACACTTTTTTACAATCCATAAACAGATCTGGAATAAAAGTTAATAAATGTCAAAATTTGCATTCGGGGGAAAAAAGCATCTTGCTGCATTTTTGCAAATATCAATCTATGAACCTTTCAACATTTTGTCAGACAAAATGCTAATTGTACCTTTAGGAATTTGGGACACAGTGACAAGAAATGAGATGCCCTGTCCTTTTAGATGTGGAAATCAACTGGGGTAGCATACAGAAAACCTTGCAAAGGCAAAGCAAACACCGCCTGCCACGTTTTCTAGGAGGAATTATCAGTGCATAATGATACATCTCTCTTAGATTTAAATAGTTGGACAACCCAATATTCTTGCACTGGTAGCCATGAATTTACAATTACTTATTTTCTGACATATATTATTGTGAACCTTGACTACTAAGTACTACAAATAAATCAGTATATACTGTATATTGCTTATATATATTCCATTGTTTTATCCATTATGTATGTTTGTTAATTAGTCTTTTGTGTATTTTTCAATCAATTTTACAACTAAACCAAAGTACAGTATTTTATACGGTTTCTTCTTCATCTGCTGTCCCATCATTCCAACACCGAGGCTAATTTAACAAGGGAGAATTAAGAGTGTAAAAGTGCTTACACAAAGGTTTCCACGTTATTTGCTTGGAATTGATTTTAACACTTAAACAGAATCCTAACTAAGGGCTTATGTGTGCCAGGCCATCTGCATTTCACTGTAGACGCACACACATACATTTTAGTCTATGGATATCTATCAGAAATGGCAGCTGAAGCTGCCAATGTGTTTCCAAACAAAGCATAATTTGTTTATTTTTACCCAACAAACATGTTCTACAGCGTCCTCAGGAGCGATTAGCAATGTTGTTCTTCAAAGGTCCTTAAGAGGAGTTTGATGCAGTTCTTGCCCGTCCTCCCATTAATCCAAGCTCAGTTAAGAGTCTGCCATCTGGACGTGTGTTCCTAGCGATAAATATGATTTAGAGTTGATTCAGACATGTTTTCTGCACCGAGTGTGTGTGGATTTCAGAATTAAATGGCAGAAACAAATGTGGAGTAGAGAGCAAATTAATATCTCTCGTTTGAGGGCTCCACAACAAAGCCACACCCTTAATTACAGCCTGTAATCGTTTCCTGAAACACAAATATCAAGGAATTCAATTACCATCATAGAGCTCTTGCACAAATAAACTGATCTTAGAAATACAAAATCTCTCCTGATGCACGTTCAGATGATTCAGAACATTCTGCAGGTAATTCTGAAGCAACAATAGAGATGCCTAGTTGTCTCTCGACTGACTCTGGGATCAAGTTATTTGAGCAATCAACATAATTTTGCCAGATATTAAGTGTATGTGAATATCAGATAATGCTGGATCTAATTACTTTCCTTTTGAGCTTCAGTTGCTTCAGCTGTGCCAAGCAACAGTGACCTCTACAGGGATTGAAGATGGAAAACACAGATACACTTTTGACTTCCTGTAGTAACCTCCTTAAAGTGAAAAGAGATAAGTATTCTTTTTTAAAAGTATATTAAAAGTATATTAAAAAGCTATAAATCATAGTAAATTAAATTGCAAATCAAACAAGGATTAATAAATGTTTAGTGTAAAGTTAAAGCCAATAAAATTAAAATAAATAAATAAAAATAACATAACATATATATATATATATATATATTTGTTTTTTGTTTTTATTTTAAAGCCCACTTTGAATATTTATGTGGCATACTCCCAGCTAGTAATATTTAATAATATTCCAAATCTAAATATTTAAATATATTTTTAAAATAAAATAAAATAAATGTATTTTGTAATATGACACTTTTTAAAAACTAAAATCTTTACAATGAAAATATAAATAAATAATTAAAGATTAAGATTTGTTTGCAATGTTTGAAAAAAATAATGAACCTTTTATTCTGTCATCTATCATTACTAGATGATAGTATTCCACATTATAATTAAACAATATTTAGAAATACAGTAAATAGTAATACTGTTTCCACAATATTTTGGTCAAAACTATATATTGAAATCTGTCATTGTCAATTCTTCTGCTGTTTTGTGCAAAATAAACAAAGAAGACTTCATTTGTCCAGCACTGCAGGAGAAGATCTCCCAGAAGACGGAGTCTTGGCCACATCCAGGTGTAATGGCAGCAAACCCAGAAAATGTGGCCAAGACGTTTCTCCCTCGCTTCTAAACTTTAGCACAGGAGGACAAAGTGTCTTTCACAGAGAGAGGAGGTAGAACAGAAAGGGTGCCAAACACCATAAGGCAGAGCCAAGCGCTGTATCAAGCAGGAGGAATGACTGATAGAAAGATAAGGGACAAACCAAAGCGAGCAGACCAAACAGGAAAAGCAAGCAAGCAGCTAATGCAAGGGTGTAGCCCAGGCCGACAAAGAGCACATGGTGGACGCTCACGTTGCATGTATCTGCTTTTTGCGGACAAAAAAGCAAATCTCATAAAAGCATTCTGCAAAATTTCCGCTTTCCTGTGCAACCTGAATAACGGTTAACCAGCATAACAAGTAACCTATTTAAGATTAAAAAGAGAATGTGGACATATTCTATGCTGATTTTTTACAAAAGACACACAAGCCATGTTGTGCCCTATCCCCCACTGCTGCCGAGTTTTCTTTTATGCATTCCCGTTTAGTTCGGCAGCATCAAATCCTCTAGAGAGCCAGCATTGTCCTCCTGTGAGTCCCCTGGGTTTCCCATCACATAGCTGCATCTCTCATGTACACAATATAACACCCAGAAGATCCAGCGGCAAACAGGCTCCTTTTAAACGTTTGCACGCAATTTGAGGAAGATTAATTAAAATGCTATTAAAGCCACTGCTGATTGTGTTGATTCTCAAAGACTTTGCAAATTATTCCACTTTTACTGCGGCCTTAAACAAACGGAGTCAATAGCCTTTCACTGATTTTACCCTCTGAATAATAAACATCTGTTATTTCATTATGCGCAGAAATAAAAGGGACACATACTTTCCCCAGCGTTGTGGAAAGAACATTTTGCACAAGCAGAAGATCTGCGACTGCAGTGTTACAAATATACGAGCAGTGGGGTTTCATATCGACGTGGTTCAAGCGCTTTCAAAGGCAGGGTCTGCTCTAGTGGACTTGAATGTGTAGTCTTTGGTGCATAAAGTGAAACATAAGGCCTAGCAATGGCGCTTTACCTAATAGGATACCGAGCCCGGGGCATTAAGGAAAAAGTGTGCACTATGGATATATAAAAAAAAAACATAAATGGGTGATATAAAGAGATTAAATTAGCCTCCGTTTTAGTGCATCTGCTATATTTGTCTCTGACAGTGTTGAGGAAGCTGTAACTTTTTCTTACAAATACTAATGAACTGTAAAAAGGAGGGTAGGGGGCTACATGTTTCCTATAAAGTCACAAATACTAAGATATGTGAATTGCTTGGGACCTACACAATCCCCCCAAATGTTGTCCCACTAGTCAAACACGGTTGTCTGATTGCAAATTCATAAATATTGCTAAAATTTGTAAGTTCGCAGCATGCATTGCAGAATTAATAAATCATTTGGTTACTGTTATTGGTTTGTTTTTTCAACAATTTTTGTTGGTTATTTGTTGTGTTAGGAGCTCATTTTGCAGTTGTTGACTTTGAACATAAATTGGTTGAGGTCTATGTAACTATTTAAACTATCCTTGCTTTCTAGTGTAATGATGCCTTCTGAAGCAAGGATAGCATTGTTCACGTCACATATTAAGTGTCCTGTATATACAGTATATTGCTACCAAAATTATAAATTTATTGTTTTATTAATTGAAAATGTGTTGAACAAAAACAACAAAATCTGTAGTTGCTGACCATTTGATATTTAACACACAAATTCAAATTACTAAAAAGTAGTGACTATTTTTTAAATAATAACAGAGAGAAGCAAAAATCTTAATGCATGAATTCCTTTTTTCTTATATTTCTATTCGTCTTGGGATGATATTCAACAGCATCAAACTTGAGCATGTATATTTGTACAAAATGTTGTTAGATTGAACTGTAAAAAAATACAATTTGGATTGTTTATTATTGTTTAATCAATTACATGAACTTAGGATCAGACTTTCCAAAATTACACAAAAGGGAACAATTATGGACGAACCGATTCACTTGATTGAATTAAAACCTTTTAACACTATATGGGAAGAAATCATTTAGGATAAACTGATTCACTAGAATCAACCTGATTTGCAATGTGAGAACTAGAGAGGAATAAAGTCTGTTTAAGCAAGCATGTTTGATTTATTCAGTTTAGATATACAGTGTAGACATAAAAACAGCCACAAATTATTTGCTCGAACTATGTCTACAATTTGGAAAAAATCTCGCTAAACCAGCCACCCTATTAAAATGAACTTATTTCAGAAGCATCACCACTACACTTCCACAGAGTGTGTTTTGTGTGATAAGCACACATAACCTATTAACCTTTAATATATTTCAAATTTCTTTGTTTTTGGTAATTCAAAGACCAGTCTAAAATATGTATGGGTGAAATCAGCTCCGATGTTTCATTATCTGCATACTCGCATATCGCTTTGCAGTATATTTAGCCAGTTGCTCGATGCAAAGACGCTCACAAATCTGGTTACCCCTACAAAACTCCCCCCGAGGATCGGAAACTCTAAGTTCAGTCTCATTTCCCACTCGGCGCTCAGCAGCGGCGAGTCCTCGACTCTGATCTTCTCTAGACAAAATGAGACACAGCAGCTCAAACAGAGGGGGCCTGGCGTACGCTATTCCCTGCGCTACTTGAATAGATAATGCTTCTCTTTACTTTCTTTATTCCTTCAAAAAAACTGCATCAGAGGCCAAATATTAATTCTCCCTGTCACCCAGCAAAAGCAAGGGGAGCGCGACGCATTTGGCATACCAGCCTGTGTTTTAGCATGATTAAGGCACACATAAAGGCCTTTCGCAGGCTGCTTTGAACCTTGCCATTCAATTCTTTTTGTTTTTTTTGCATATTCAAACTTATTCCCCCGCACTGCTGGAAGCTGATTCTGAAAGACAACGTTAATGAAACATATAACAGGTAAAGACAATGGGATTAGCGGTATCCGTGAGCGAAGCACCTCTATCCGGGCTGGCATTTCCGCTTTTCCCCCTTCCCTTCGCCCATGAATCTCCTTTTAAAAAATGCCAATAGTTGTGATTGCTTAAAGCTCGATCCTTCTGCTCCATAAAGATGTGCGTGGAAAGAATCACATCAAGGAATGACATTGACAGAGGAACTGCTGACTCGCATCAGTGTTTGTCTTTTGATGTGAGAGATCAAATCGATGTACACACTCTCGTCGGACGACATGCTGGGAGGGGGGGAAGATGGGGATTAGCATTTCACATCCCCGAGAGTCGAAGGTGCCTGCTTGCCTTAAATCATTAGTGTTTATGTCCTATCGTGCAAAATAATCAGGAGTTTTCTTGTGGGGAGCTGGAAGGAGTGTTCTCCTGAGCTGAGTGAAAGATCCCCTTCGCTTCCTCAATTATTAAGTGGCTACATGGGAAATAGGGAAACATTAGCAGGTGTGTAAAAATTTTAAAAGATTAAGTGCTTCAAAAGAGTCACCCAGGGGAGAAAACAGGAATGTGAAACTGCTTTGGCAGTAAGCAGGCAGCGAAACAAACGCTTGAGCAGAAAATGGTTATAGGAGATACACTGCCAAGAGTTAAGTGCATTTCTGAAGTTAAAGCAGTATAAATAGAGAGATATGAGAAGGGTCCAAATGAAGAGTGGTTAGAAGAAGAAAACTAAATTCAAAACCTACAATGCACTTCAAATACGCATTGTCCTCAAAGAATGTCCAATATCACCCACTTATTCCCATTCCCAACAGTGGGTCTCGGTTATGCATTTTTCGTGGGTTATGCAAGTTAGTTGTTAGTAAAGTTACAACAAACATTGGAACTTATTCTTGAAACAAGGAACAAATTCTTATTGTTCATAAAACCATTTGTACATAAACAGTATTTAATTGCATTTAACAACTTACCTACAAAATATTCTTATGTAGATAAATATGTTCCGCTTCACTTTATTAAACTGATGTTGTTCGAACTAGTCAATCTAGTCAAACTAGTCATCAGGATTATTGTAGCTACAGTAACTTAAACTAAAACTAAAACTGTAAAAAGATTGAAATAAAATGAAGTATATCTATTTATGCTAGTTTTTTCTTTTTAATTAAATTTTTAATTAAAAGAAAATCTATTGAAATATTAATCCATAATTAATTTTAATATAGTATATATAAAAACATTAAAGTAATTATCTGTTAAAACTTTAAAATAAAAAAATGGAAAAATATTATATATCTAATATTATCTCAGTCATAGAATAATGACACCACATTAACAATATTGAACTGTGAATTATGTATTTATTATGTGTGTACACATACACACAAATTATAAATATACATGCAATTTGAAATTCATCTTAAATTACCTTAATATTAAAGCTTTAATATTAATTAAATTAATATAATGACCGTATAACTTTCTGGTTGTTGTTTTTCTTCACATAATAAAATAATATTCTCAATAAAATTGTAAAGTCCAGCACATTATTTGGCACATCCAGTATTTGTGTACTAAATGTGATAATGTACTGTAGCTTTTCTCTAAAATAATCCTCAGCAGTGTGTATCATCCTGGGTGGATTTATTTAGCAATAATGATCATCTTACTGTATATTAAACCTTAACTAGCTCTCACGGCCCTGAATTCCATGATTGTGTAGCCATCTCTCAGGTAAAGTGCTTATCCTTGGTTATAGTGCAATCCTAAGGCAGCTAATGAAAGTATCAGAGTGTGACAGAACAAAGTTGTTAAGAGTTGTGCAGGAGTGATTTTGCGGTTAGAGTATTGCGCTTTTCTACACTATTTGAATGCAGAGGGCTTGCTTGCAACTCTACGCTAATGATCAAAGTTGAGAGGGGGAAAATCTCTTGAGTGCAAGTTATGAGGATGAGACAAGCAGAGGAAAATGCTTTGCTATCCAGCTCCAGCTTTGAACACTTTTACACTTTCCAATAAGCTTTGTTTTTTAATTGGCTGAAATTAATCTTAGGGATGTAGATGCCTGATTTGCATTCATTAAAACTCAACCAAAGAAGTCATGCTTAATTCCAATCAAATTTGCTTAATTATGCATGGCGAAAGAATCCCAAATGAGCTGAGGATTTTTGTTAGCTTTCCTTTTTTCAATAGCAAATAAAAAGCTTTTTTTTTTCTTCTTTTTTTTTGTTTCCTATAGCAAATAAAATGTAATGAAGCTGTCTCTTTGTGTTCTGCTGAATGTTGAGGAGCTGGGCTGCGGCACCTTGAGTCTTCGTTGAAAAACAATATTATGGCTAAAGTAATTATAGGAATCTGCATTTTTCATTGTTAATTGTGGATGTCAGCATCATTAATTTTAATTTACAGCGAGCAATAAAATTAAGAATACTTTGTGCTGATGTTTTAAATCATGCCAGTGAAGGCGATGCATTATGCAACTTAAGTTTCAAGAAGATATTGATTAGGGCAGATAGCCTTTTCTATGAATCTTAAACAGGCAGATGCAAGATAAAGCCTGAGGTATCACTTTCGCTCGCTGTCACTGTGCCGGACGGGAGAAAGGACATCCATATTCCCTGTGATGCTACTTTGGCAGTGAAAAATAAGTGATGGGAATGAAATGTAGAATAAATATACAGGGATGCAGAGCTTATACTATATTCAGTCATTTGCTGTAAGCAAGCTTAACATTGTCAAAAAAAAGACTGCTGAAATATGTGGTCATTTTTAATGCTGTTAAAGTAGGTTATTGATTGAAATAAGTAATAAAAACGGAAATGCGTAGGTGTGGGGTGCCACTGAAAAACACACGTCATATCTTAAAATATTTCAATCAGTGCTTTATTTGTTTCTGCCATGCAGGCTCCCTTCCATATGTCCTGTGATCTATGTTTCTAAAGCTAGAAAATATGTGCGACTGGCAGCGTAACAAGAGCACTTTAGGTTGTCTCTATTGTGCAGGACAACACAATGTGCTTGCACCAACACCATTTGATTAATAGCCTCTTTTCTTCTTTGGTGTACAGGATATATCCAGCTGCAAGAAGCTTTGGAGCATTGTACTTGGAAAACAAAGGAAGAATAAAATTGATCTTTCTGGAAACAGAAATCAATGAATAGTTATTTCCTGTTTCATGCATGTTATTTAGACAGTCACTGAGTTGCTAGAATTCCCCTTTATAAAGAATAGCTTGAAGGACTTGACAGGAAAGTGTAGAGGGACATTTAATGCTTTTGGTGTAATTATAGATCAAGGTATCTGATGCGAAAATGAAAAAAATAATGAATTACCTTTTGAATTATTGGTCATTTTAACAAGACAAAATGTTAAAAACTTGGCAAATACTTTTAAAAGGAGTTTACCTTTAGAGTTTACTCTAAACATATATGACCTTCATTCTTTTCTTTTTCTTTTTTTTATGAAATAATATGTAATAATAGTTCATATTTGACTTTTTTTTGGCCTAGTTAGGTAAAGGGGGCAAATTTTATTTATGCACCCCACAATACAATTATTTATGCACCCCACTCCAAATCTATATGACTTACATTTTTCTGTGGACAACAATAAAGGATTTTGTTAATGAAGGTTTTAATGAAAAAATGATTGAGTATTGTCCCTTTGGTTGTAAATGTAAGGAACAGATATATATTTAATGTTTTGAGCCTGATTATGGTTTAAGACATTGCAACTTCAACGTGAAGGAGATTTTAAAAAGGATTGTTCAGCCAAAATAATCATTTCAAATAAAACATATTTTTCTTATGTTACTCCAAAGCTGCATGACTTATTTTCAAAACAAGAGATATTTTTTAAAAGGTTTCTACGTAGTATTTTTCAACAAAACAACACTGGACCCCATTTACTTTCAAATGAAAAGATATTGTCCAAAAATTAACTGTCCCTTTAAGAAAACAAGATATCATATTGTCAAGATTTTTTTTTGTCCTGTATGGAAACAAAAACATTACTGCCAAGGAATAAAAAAGACATCACAGCCAAGCACGATTGTAATTGCCATGTTTGTGGTCCCTGGTTAGATTTATGTCTAGAAAGATTTGCCTGTGCCTGTTCTGCATACAGGACTATTATTTCTTGGGGGTGATTGTGTTGCTATCACAAAAGCTTCTCGGCTCGATTGTTCTGTTTCGAAGTTGGAGGGCTGCCCGTGGCCTTTTTTTTTATTACTCAGGCAACTCCAACTATCAGCTCCATTTTCCTCTTCCTGCTTTTTTCCTGTCAGACACTGAGACAAGTCACTCCAATGTAACAATGAGGGTGATTTCATTTGACTTATCACACACACTAACTGCTAAACCAGCTGCCCGGACTTTGATCCAATGCACTTCCTGCAGAACACTTCCTAAAACAGGCAGTAAACAGGCTGAAACTATGCTGTCATTACTTCAGAGAGCAGTGAAAACATTTCAAATTGATTATTTTACCTGTTGCCCGGGGTCCCACTGGACCTGAAAGAAAGCAGGCCTGGCTTAGCAGAGCGCCAGCCTTCACGTTTCCCCAATGCAAATCTTGAGACAATGCTGTTAATTCAGCCATGTGATCGTTGAATACCACAGGGGCACTGCGACAGGAAACCATACGGACGTTTAGCGTTACCATACTTCTGAAAAAAATAAATAAAAATTGCCCCTGCGGTTTGGG
The DNA here is from genome assembly GCA_032359435.1 of Enteromius unitaeniatus. NCBI lineage: Eukaryota > Metazoa > Chordata > Actinopteri > Cypriniformes > Cyprinidae > Enteromius > Enteromius unitaeniatus. The sequence goes on along the minus strand of JAUMHI010000259.1, from coordinate 1,717,708 downwards.
GAATGCCCTTTTATTCATACCACTGTCCTTCGTTCTCCCGAAGGTTAACACGCAGCCATTACTTCCATTGTATTGCGAACGAGAGAAAATAAGTCACACATGCTCTTAAGGGATTTTCCCATTCTCCATTAAGCATTCTTTTTCACGAGGGGCTAAATCATTGACATCGCTTTAGGCTTTCTGGTCAACACGGTTGAATATAAAAGACTGGAGATTAATTCAGCAATCTGTGACATCATTGTGTGAATAATTCATTCTGAAGGCCAGATAAGAAATGATCTGTGTGGAAATTAATAGCGCTTATTTAATAACATTCTCCCACAGATTCTCAGCACTACACGGCAGCGCTGGAGTCGTGGAGAGCGGGTTCAAAAATCAAGGCGGATGATTCATTCGCACTCCTCTGGTAGTTGAGTTTGATGGATCATTCTTAAAAGCGTCGTCGCTAATCTTCAGCTCCTCTTTTTTAGGTTATTCACAGATCAGTGAGTTTTCCGGCTAATCCGGGTTTTGATGCTCCCCTGTCTGTGTACATGGTATTCATCATATCTTGACAAGAGGAGTCCTTCAGACAACAAATAACCTTCAGTAAGGGGACGTGAGGAGTAGATGTGCAGTTATTTTGGATATGTATCACAGAAGGGTAAGAACACAGTGGGAGATGAATAGTGTCCTTTTTGGCATAGGGAATGGACCCCTTTCCGGCTCCTCAGAATAATTATTCTGAACCCTAGCCATGCCTTCGACAACTTAATCAGACAGCCTACTACCTGTAAAGTGGCTGGGCTGATTTGATTGCCATTTTTATTGGATCCCCCGCCCATAAATCAAAGCAATGGGGACGGTTCTACAGACATGACCACTCGTCATTCGCTAGTAGCCTTGGAAATATTGTTGCGGGAGTTGAGCAACTGTCAGTGGGGGTAAATCAGACTTTGGAAATTTTGCCCCTTCTCCAGAAGAGCGTTATGGTTAGAGTAAATCATCTTGAAAATTGATGTCACTTTACCAAAGTGGTTCACCTATCCCTCGATAGAGCTCTGTCATCCCATGTCAATGTCAGCACTTTCATCTTACTTTCGAAAAAAGTGGCTTTTCCACATGATGGGCGACTAAGGAATCGCTAAACTGCAGTGGGAAACTTTTCTCAAACAAACTGATCTGGCACAATACATCCTCAGAGCTTCTGAAGTTTTAGACTTAAATGGATCAGTGCATCCAAAAACTAATATTATTGTCATTAGTCATTAATCATATCACACCCAAACTGAAATTTTGAGACTGCACATACACATAAAGCTCCAAAATAAAATAAAATAAAATAAAATTAAATTAAATTAAATTAAATTAAATTAAATTAAATTAAATTAAATTAAATTA
>JAUMHI010000259.1:1692263-1707476 GCA_032359435.1 Enteromius unitaeniatus | reverse complement strand
GTTTTATTACAAAAAGTGCATTTTATGATGAAATTGATGAAAAAAAAACAGGAATTTCTTGATATTTCGCATAGAAACATACCGCGAATCGGCGAATTTCCCTTGAATAAGGCTCCAAAGAAAAAATCTGCGAAGTAGTGAATCCGCGATTAACGAACCGCGAAGTAGCGAGGGATCACTGTATATGCAAGATTTTGTACTGTTTTCATTGTACCTTGTGAAGTTTATCAAGTTGACGTAGGTTTTCTGTGGCTTTCCCAAGGAATTCATCCAAAACTTTAACAACATCTGGCCTCTGTATATAAACAAACATACACATACATTATTAAGCTCTAGTCTGGTTCTGAGAAAATTAAGTGAATCTGATCTTAAAGAAAGGATCTGGGAATATCTGTACCCCTTCAGTATTCTCCTGTGTGTGGACGTCTGGCGTTGACGGTGGGCTCTTAAATCTTAGAGATTTACACCTGTCTCCAGAGTGCCTGCTAACAGCAACCTTTATTTTCCAATTTTTCAAAAATGGTTCTAGAGTCTTGTTTATAATATACTGTTTTTTAAGACTAAAACTGCATCTTGCTGAATACCCTTTCTTCGTGTTCATCCGTGCTGTATAGATGAGACCAATGATTCTGCTGTCCACCTCCAAACCATCAACTCCTTCTTCAATTCTGGTGTCCATCTATATTAAAGCAAAGAAAATACTGCATCATCATCACCAATCTGAATAATCCCATTCCTCAGAAGTCAATGAATTATTCTTTACTTTTGTTTTACCTGCATTTTGAACTGTAACTAGTATTTTGTGCATGAGGGTTACAAAGCATAACAGATAATGTAATTGCTAGTGCCTTTTAGATACTTGCAGTGTACTAACTGATACACAATTGCAGGTACAAGCTACTCAGGATCATTAGTAAACAATTATTCAGTTATTAAATTAATACAATTATTAAGTAAACAATTGCCAATAGCAGCTACTTTAATTGACGTCATGCACCTGCTAGGCACCTTCGGTTTCCTCTTTTTGTGTTATTTAGAGTGAAAACGCGCATGTTTATCGTTGGAGTTAAACACAACAGCTAAATTCGTTGCTGTGTGCTTTTGGAGAAAAAAGTAGACAGAATCGCTAAGCTGGCACCCCTGTAAAATTACTCATAATTCACCTGACACTCGGGACACGTGATGACGTTTTCCTGGGACTGGAGCGCACGCAAACATGTGCTGCACAAAATATGACCGCACAACAGCACATGAGGGAGATTCCCCCCAGCTTCATCTTCTGGAGGAAGAAACACATAATGCATTAGATTAACACAACAAATATTAACATTAGCTTCTCTATAGCATGGCATTAGCGCTTTTCTGGAACATTCCGTCACGTGTTGTCAAGTCGGATTAGATAGGACAAAAACGCGTAAAATTAAAATTCACTATAGTAGCATTATAAAGTTTAAGTGTTGTTGTTTATTACCAGGTAATGTGTAAGACGAGCCACAAATATTACAAGCAACCGCTGTCTCCGGCATTTTCTAGAAGAGTTAACATCACCGTCCGTGACACTCTCATTAACTGATGAGCTCGACGGCCAATCGTCCAATCAGAATTTGGCATCGTTGATTTTTTTGTCCAATCAGAGCCTTCCTTACATTCGCATTGCTTGCTTCGTGCTATAGTCCAATCAAAAGTTCTCTTTTCAATTGAGTGACCGTTTCTGAGATGCTGGCCTTTTTGTGTCAAATTTATACTACCTGAATTTTAGATTAAGCCATTTCACCTCGAAATTATTGACAAACTACAAACTTTATTCTAAATAAATAAAGATATAACGTTTTTGCGCCTTTGTCTTACTGGCATGCTAATTATTATGAGTTTTCAATGCCTGTTTTAAATTTAATATAGATTAATTAAAATAAAATAGATTCACAATAGCCCCTGGCATATGGTAAAACTCACAGTCAGCTATTGGAAAGTATTTTTGGGATCGAGAATAAAGATTCCTTCCCCTATCAACACTAGGCTGTGCCATGATCCAGGTACAGGGGTTCACTGTGTGGCATTTTCTTCACAACAAAAAGGTCAATGAGCAGAGGCCCTCTGGCAATTATGTCTGGCTGTAAAAGAGCACCTCATTCTAGCTGAACATTTTGTAAGTACAGTGCATGCAACCCCCATTATATTTTATTTTATTTATTATAGTTTCACCTTGTTTAATTATATTTTATGTATGGATGTGTAAACAAGCTCAATAAATATTATATGCACTGTATATATAGCACAAATATAATACTAGCTGTTGCTCTCTATTTTTTTGGAAGATAGCTTTGCAGTCTTGCAGTGTACTTGACTTACATCCGTGACAGCTTAGTCACAATTTAACTGATTTTGCACATGTTATAGTGGTAAAATGCAACAAATCAGTAACAATACAACCTGACACATACAATTAGGAACACCTTTTAACCTAGACCTACCCTTTTATTATACTACAGATATGAAATTCTTTACATTCCCATCTCTTCTTTATCTTTTCATTCCTGACAACTCCCTCTTTTTCTTTGTTCTTTCTGCCTGATTACATATTTACTTTATTTTAGGAATTATTGAAATATGTTACCCGGGCATGTCTGCTGATATCAAAAAGAATGCTATAATAATAAATATGAATATTTGGCACCAAGAGTACGGGAACCTTTCAAAACAATGATATAGAATAGGTCTTTGATGTTAATGTTGCTCATTTATCTAATTTTGTAGATTAGATCTGGGGTTTTTTAAAAATGTACTTATTTCTTATAATCTAATATTTTAGTGGTCAAAGTGCACATTTCTTTATTAAGTAGGAGAGGGTGACAGACTCAAAATTCTCAGATTCTGTAATTGAAAATGAACTGAAACATTTTATAAATGAAAACAATAATAATAAAAATTATGTTTTGGTGTTTGCATAGTTACTGCATTTTTAAATTTATAGTTCAGGATTGTGGTTTACTTTATTAGAAGGTCAACACTACAGTGCATGGTAGTCTCATTTCTTGATTTTGACATATTACATATTTTTTCTTTTTGTGCAAAAGACAGATTTGCTCAATGCAGCTATGTGAACAAAATGTGTGGCTGAACAAAATCTGTATACAAAATGGTCAATCTGATAGAGTTCAGTGAGGAAAGTATGATTATAGTTTGAGCAACCGTCAATCAAACTGGCTACATCTGGTGAGAAAAGAGGATTAAGCTTGTCTGACCATTTACTCATCCCAGTAAGGAGGGGGGCAGGGTATAAAGATAAAGTGGCCTAAGGAATTATAATAGCTAAATACTGTATAGATTCTTCTCGAAATATTTGTCAAAATGTCTTATTTCCAAAGGCAAACAGATATAATTAAAGAAAGTTGTTTTAATAAGGCATAAACATTAAAAAAATAGCCATATGTTGAATACACAGAGACCATATCCTATTGTGTACTGAGATCCCGCCTCCTAAATCCTCCCCCTGCTGCTCAGAGACACAGACATAATCTTTCAGAGAGGCAACACAAACACATTGTTCAAAGTGCGGACAATCAAAGTGTCAACTTTTGAGGAGGACGGGATAATTAAACACACCTGGATTTTGTATTTTTACCACACTGAAACAGAAAAGAAGGAGAGCAGCAAAGCGAGGATTACCTAGAGACAGATGATGATATGGAAGCATTGATCTGATCAGTCCTCTAAATCACCTACACAGTCTTTTTACCTGGATTTTAACCATGGGACCACTATATGGGGCGGGATGGCAGAAGAGAAGCCGAATCAAAAGTTGTGGGGAATTCCAGCACTCCAACGTAAGTAACTGAATATAAACTGGTGTTTATTGCTTGTGCACAACACAATAATCTATACCAATAAAAGTAGCCTATTTCAATTACATAACAATGGTTACTATTCCATACTTTTTCTTGCATTTAGCAATGGCATTGATTTGTTTTGTTAACGTCACAACAGAAGAACAGCATGTCTGGTGCTCAGTTATGATTTTCCAGGGTTTAGCTTCAGCATTTGAAGCTCCATTATGAAGATTAACCAAACAAATTCTGTAAAATAATTAAAAAGTAGATTTTAAATCAAAAGGAGATTAGTGAAATAAAATAATCTAGCGTGTAAATAAAATGAGTGCACTTTTGAAAAGGCACATGAAAATAGCTCAGATAAGGGCAGCACAATTATATCAATACTGATGTTGTTTTGTACTGTACAGGTGAACAGTGACTTACATAATAAATAATCATCCTTACATAATAAATATTAAAGTTATTTATTATTATGTATTAATAAGTAACTTTACAACTTTAAAAATAATAGCATTAATAACCATAAGTATCAAAAACAATTCAAAGTAAATTAGTTCATTTAGGAAAAACTGAAAAAATATTTAAAAGAGGAGAGAAAAGTTTACAACAAATTATCAACCATAACCATATATGTATTAAAATTAATAAAACAATAAAAGTAAATGAATCAATGTAGAAAATAACTGAAAAATAAAAGGAGCAATATCATCAACACAAGTAAATTTACATTAAGCTATGTATTATTTATGCTTCCTGAACATAAAACTGAGCAAATAAACATGTTTTGGTTTGCCACTAATCGCTTTTTATTTCTCAAAATTGTATAAAGAAATAATCAGCAAATGAAATTGTGTTCATAATGAACATTGTGCTATCAAACCAAATATCAGCATGGCTGTGATCACCTGTGTATTTGTATGTGATACTGATGATCTCCTATTCTCTTTTATTTTATTTCTGTAGAAGTCTTTCTCTCAGCGCAGACAGTCTGCACCCTCTGTTATCCTCAGCAAAGCCCTTACAAAGTCAAAACCTGTTGCCAGGTATGAGTTATTAAAACTAAAACTCTGTGTATGTAATGATGCATTTACAAATATCATAAATAACATAAATATCAGACTGCGTGGCTTTTACAGTCTCAATGAGCAGTTTGTTTGCCACTTCTGGCATGATGTCACAGCCAGCGCTTGTGTGCATGCAAGAGGCTTCTGAATATATTTGCATTTCACTGAAAGGAGAGGATGAAGAGATGCAGAACCAGCCTCTCCAGCATCTGCACGTGTTTGTGTGCGTGAAAGAGTGACAAACAGAAACAAAGTTTTCTGCCATGACACAGGCTGACTGAAGCGTGTGTAGTTTCTGAAATCTACCTTTTGTTTGACGTGCAGCTGTAACACTAGACACTATCAATGAAGCATGTGGAAGAGGGCTCAAGTCAGACGCTTTGATTAATTACAGATTGACTGATGAATTGGTTGTGCTTTTATGTGAAGTTGCAAACATTTAAGAGAAGATGTCTTGGGGAAATGGGATATTTTGTATATGCTTACTAATGTTGTCTACTCAAGTACTGTGTCTTTTTCTCTCATGTGTGTCAGGGATTGTGCATCTCAGGTTAGTCAGGACATATTTACCCTGATCCAGGCTCTGCTCAGCCCAGCCAGAAAGCTCATTTGCCAAGGCAATGTAGTGTTGCAGACAGGCCTACAGACCCAGGAGAGATACCTCATCCTCTTCAATGATCTTCTCATCATCACCAAGGCCAAGTATGGAGGAGGAAATTAACTAAGGAGAATTTAAATAAATAGAAGTCATCCAAATGCACAAACATTTAAAATTTGGGGTCAGTTAAAAAAAATGTATTTTCAGCTGCCAGTTACTCAAGTCTTCTGTTTCACATGATATCCTTGTAATATGCTGATTTGGGGATCAAAAACCTTTCTTATTATCAATTCTAAAACCAGTTTAATATTTGCTTAATATTTTTTTGCAAACTTTGAATGTACAGAAAGTTCAAAAGTTTATTTTGACAACATTTATTTGAAATAGAAATTTGTTGCAAATGTCTGTATGGTCACTTTAATTATTCCTTAATAAAAGTGTTCAATAAAATAACAAACAAACAAAATGGCCCCAAATTTCAAAATGCTATAGTATGATGGTATAGTTCTAATAATGTGGTCTTAATAATTTAGATGTTTGTTTTTTTTTCAGGTCAGTTATGCAGGTGAAGCAGAAGAAGTGTGTGCGTGTGAGTGAGATGTGGACGGCGAGCTGTGTAGATGAGGTGTGTGAGGCCAGTACTGTTTCAGAGAGGAGCTTCGTCATGGGCTGGCCAACTTACAACTGTGTGGCTACTTTTAGGTACACACACACACACACACACACACACATATATGTTGGTTTTTGTGATTTATTGGGACTCTCCATAGGCATAATGGTTTTTATACTGTACAAACTGTATGTGGTATTGCCCTAAACCTACCCCTTACAGGAAACTGTGTGCATTTTTTTGATTTTCAAAAAAACACTGTTTAATATGTTTTTTAAGCCTTTTGAATTACGGGGACACTGAAAATGTCCTCATAAATCACCTACATATTGTAATACCTATGTCATTATACAAATTTGTATCCTCATAAACTACATATATCCGCACACACACACTTACATTAAAAGGACCCAATGATTAATCATCTAAAAATGATGTTTTGTGTATCTGTACAGCACTTTAGAAGATAAAGACAGGTGGCTGTCTCTTATTGAAAGGTCAGTTCTTCAACTGTTCTTCTACTATAAACACAGTAAAGAAACAAATCCTCTTAATCTAAATTTCTCTTCTTCCTCTTTTAAATTAGTTGTATAAAAGAAGAAAAAGAGAGTGATGATCCGAAGATGATTCCTCTCAAGATATTTGCAAAGGATGTTGGGAACTGTGCCTATGTGAGAACTGATTGCATTATGAGTATAAAAAAGTACTGCAGCTTTGATGTGTAAACGAATGCTAAATTTCTTATATCTCTTTAGGCAAAGACTCTTATTATCAGCAACACAGACTGCACCTCTGAAGTTATTAGCACAGCACTGCAACAGTTTGGCCTTTCGGTACGGTAAAACTCACTAACTATAATGAATGAATGAAAGAATTGTATTACCTATTTACTTAACTTATTGATTGCTTTCGTCTTTGTACTCAGGGAGGAATAAAAGATTATAAGTTGTGGGTGTGTTCAAAACAAGATGAAACCCCATATCCTTTAATTGGTAAGTACTTCCCACATTATCAAAGCAATCGAACATTTAAGCTGTTAAAGTACTGTAGTGTCAGTATCTGATACTTTCTCTGCACAGTAGCTTTTTTAAGTGTCTTTTGTTCCACCAGGTCACGAGTTTCCTTATAGCATTAAGATGAGCCACATTCGCCTGCTGCAGCAAGAGGCAGTGACATCGTCCTACAGTCAGATGGCTCTTTTGCCAATTGACGCTCACTGTCAATTCTTCCTAAAGCCCAGTCAAATAAACAGCACCTTTACAGGTGAGAGACATGCCTGTTTTCAGAAATACTACATACTACTCGCTTTTCTATGCATTAAATAATTATATACTTTAATTACTGCTGAAAAGAATCATATTTTTGACTTCTGTGGTTTCCCTTGCGTTCTACATTAGTCCACATAACGCAGACTGTACCTGTTTCCAAACCCATTTCTTCTGGCACTCGAATCTCACCAATCACACCCACCTCTACAACAACACACATACACAATATATTGAAACATTTCCTCTTTTTAATCTTGTTGGCCTTTCTTGCATACATTTCTCTAAGCAGAACAGAAAAGCAGGATGAGGAGGATGTCTCTTATTAGCTGGGCTTTTAAACGAAGCTTCAGCACTGAACAGACTGTTCAATCTGAATCTCCTGGCCAAACTATTTCAGCAGCTTCTGGTTATCTGTTCGGTCGACCTCTCAGTGATGTGATGAAAGACAACACCCTGCCATCACCCATTGTGGTACCAAAAATCCTAACATTTTAGAAAATTAAAAACATTCATTCATCAATTCATACTCATACAGCGTAATATTATATGTTAATATGTTATATTATGTAAATTAGATATTAAAAGATATTTAAATGTGGAATATAAGCTTAAAAGATTCATATTCCTTTATGAAAAGATATAATAAGCATTATTTTTGTTTAAATATGATAATGTCTATTTACAATAATAGCATTGAAATCAAACCACCAGTTTTTATTTGTTTTTGAAAGGACATGCTGAAGTGTTTGTGCCGTGAGGGGGCCGTGACACGTGGGATATTCCGGCGCTCTGCTGGAGTCAAGGCCTGCCGAGAATTGAGGGAAAAACTGGATTCTGGTCACTATGAAGAGCCACTGAGTGGAGAGCCTGTACTTGTTACTGCTTCAGTGTTCAAGGTAGATATTTGTATATGTAAACTCTTCAAAAGAGTACCAGAGTAATGTTTTTGAAAGTTTGAATGCTTACCAAGGCTGGTTAAAAATACAGAAATATTAAGAAATAACACTTTTGTATTTGAATATATTTCAAAAAGGTGATGATAGCAAAGATTTCATAAGCAATTACTTTAGTCTTCAGCGTTACACTTAGACTGGGCTCGCCACCTGCCCATACTTTCTTTGACGCTACATTCATTTTGCGAGCAAAGTTAGTCTGGCAAAGCTGCCGTTTTAGAGCATTTCTGTTCCCAAAAAAGCGGGAACCAATGAGAAATTGGTTACGGTGGCTTCAGGTTCCGTCGCTACACATACGTCATCGGAATGAGTGGTCTGATTGTTTGTAGATTCATCCAGTGGTATGCTAGTAAACTAGGCATCTGATGGACGCCGGTTAAGCCCGCCTCCTAGAAGGTGGGTAGTAAGGTAGCTTGGCCAGACTAAGCTCATATGAGCTTTAAAGTCACGGAAGCCAGGCTACATTACATTATCTACATAGACATTTATTATAATATGCTTCTATAACGTTACACATTTATCTACCGTCACCCTTTTAATTAATGCATCCTTTAATGCATATTGAATAAAAGTATATATTCTTTCCAACAACAAGAAAAAAGTAAACATTGACCTCCACACTACTGATTGTATCACGATGACTCTCATATCTGTTTCTGATTGGTAGGAATTCTTACGCAATATACCGGGCAGCCTGCTGTGTGAGGAGCTCTATGAGCAATGGCTCCAAGCAGTGGAGCAGGATGCTGAAAGAAATGGACGAATGACGGAGAGCAACCTGTTACATGAAGTTCAGAGGTAATGTGCCAGTAACGCTCTGATTAGTTTATCTGGTTTAATGGGATAAAACCTTGATAATGATGGATCAAGGCTATGATATTACTGCACACCTTAAGCAGATTTAGGTTTAGCAGCCAATTTCCTTTAGCTTTATGAGTTATATAAACATGAAGACAGTTAACTGGAATGAGTTGATTCTGGCCACATTCACAGGCTTGTTCAGCTTTTACCTAAAGAACATCTCCTGCTGCTGAGACACGTGATAGTGATGCTGCACCACATCCAGCTCAATGCTGAGCATAACCAGATGACCTCTTTTAACCTGGCTGTGTGTATAGCACCTAGCTGTCTGTGGAATCACAAAGTACAGTCTCATGAAAAAGATGCCAAAAAGGTAAGCTCACATGCTTTATTTTTACCAGATTATTATAATATCTGCAGAGTGCATGAGTATTAGCTGAAGTAATCATCGTTATTGCTCTCCAAAGAACATGAAAATGGCAGCAGGAATGGAAATGTAATAGACATAGGTAAGGAAATGTAATTGGCAATGTAATCTGTACACAGGTGTGTGACCTTGTGCGTGTCTTGATTGACAACTGCTGTGCGTTGTTTGGGGATGAAATTATAACCCTCTTAAAGGATTTGACTGAAGACAATAGAAGCAACCGCGGATCAGGTTACTATAAATACAGACATAATTCACAACAACATACTGTACACACCCATACAAAACATCAACATATAATCGAATATTTTGCCAGCCTGAAAAATGTAAGTTGACTAATTCAACTGCTTAACTATAAATAAATTATAATAATTAGTGCTGGGCAGCAATTAATTGTGATTAATTGCATCTAAAATAAAAGTTTTTGAGTACATGATATATATATGTGTATATTTCTTATGTATGTATATAGGCTAAATACACACACACACACACACACACAGTCCTTCGTATATTTAAGATCTGTATATATGCAACAATAATTTATTAAACATTTTTATATAATATAAATTAATATATATATATAGCCCAGCACTAAAATCTAGATATTAATGCAATTGATGTTTTATTGATTTTTGTTTTTAATATTTATACTTATTCTATTTTTTGTACTTACGGTTATTATTTTTCAGTTGTAATTTGTGACCAAGTCAACATTTATTATTTTCATTTAGGTTTAGTATTTTCATGTAACATTTATCTTTTATTTTATTTATTAACTTTATTAATATTTAGATTTTTCATTTAATAAAGCAATAAAGGCACATTATTTACAATATTATATTTTCAGTATTCATAGTCTTTTCTCTTCCTGCTTCTAGTGGGGTCACTGCAGCAGATGTCAGATTCAGGTTATGAGAGTCTAAAGAATGAGGTGAATACTGACACAGAGGACATTTCTAAGAGCCGTCCTCTTAAAGACAGTCGTAGTATGGACTCACTCATGTCACTGAGTGATTGTGACCTCGACTGTCCAGAAAACAACTTCCTGTCTTCCAGCCCATTGGCACAAATCAGAAACTGTACATCCACAGTGCGTCAACTCCGATCCCTTAATTTACACAGACACTCCATCTCCACCATTGCTTTGACTTCTCAAGAGCCGGAAAAACCTGTAGAAAGTGAAAAATATGAAGAGTTTAAGAAACCTGATGAGGTCAATGATAATGTGTTTTTGGAACAAAGCTTTCAACAACTGGATTTCATGAGAGAAAAACAAACTCCACCAACCTCCAATATATCATTGCCAGTAACTTCACCAACACACTCAATTGTGAGTTCAATCGACAGTCCATTTCTTCTCTCCAACCGAAAGACCCTTCATTCTCCTCAGGATTCTCCAGCCAAGATTGATTTACTCACTCAAAACGACACAGATTACCAACACTCAAACAGCTTGCCCAGTGAGCAATTATCTCCACCAAATAATCAGAGGAACGTCACTGATATTGAAGGGGATTTACACCCTAAAGTGCCCAAAAATCCTCCTCTTTATCAGCAGGCCTTACAAAAGCGCAAAAGAAAACCAATCTCACAGACTCCCACTCAAACACCTTTACATAAAGGAAAAGGCCTTTTCTACAAGGGGCCCCGGAGCCCCACACACAGCCCTTTAGAAGACCCCAAGGTTTCCCCTGACCCTCAGACCATCAGGTTCACCTGTCAAACCAGGACCAAAGAAGAGGTCAAGCTACCACAGAGTGTGTTTTATGGACAGAGTTGCAAGTTGACCGTGCACAAAATCAGGGGACAGAACGCAATTCTGAAGTCTGCCAAACTTTCTGGGCAGCATCTGAAATGTAAAGCACTTGATTTGCATCCCTCCTCTGGAAAAATAGTGAGAGGCTACTTTATGGATGCTTCTCTCGGAGAGAAGCAAGCTGTTGGGAAAGGCCAAAAACTCAGCTGTTGCAGTAGCAGCCAGTGGATTGTGTAAAGCCAATGGGAAGTCATTTCAAATACAGCACAAACACTGGGACCCCATTAATGATATATAATATATATGATATAATCTGCAGTTTCTTATAATTAACAATTACATGCTTCAGATTACAATATTATTACAGATTTAGGAAAAGCTATTAATACTTGCAGTTTGAGCTTTATAACATTTTTTCTTGTAAATATTTACAATTATTAGAATATTATGCATGAGAATTTATTGTACCTACATTACCTTTTGTCTCCTTATGCAAGTCAAACTGAAGCATTTAAAACATTCAGCAAAAGCACACACTTATACTCAAATATACAAAATTACTTTTTCATGATTACATACAGAAGGGCTGTCATAATTCCTCAACTAAACTCGAGTACTCAAAAAGCAATACATCTTGCCCTTTTTAATTAACCGGCATAATGTCAAATGACTTAAACGGTTTAAACCCTCGCCGTTAGGATATTTTAATGTCCACATATTCTTGTTCAATAAATTATTGGCTTTATCATTTCTATCAAAGATGTGGACAAACATTAGATTAAGTGGACAATTTGGTTGAAATGTCAGATGTTCAAATGTTTACCTAATTTTTATATTTTATTTGAACCAATTATTATAGTCTCATTTTTATTATGTGTATTGGAAGTCATTTTAAAGTGTATTGTTTGCTTAGGTCTATTTTTATGAACAAAAAAAAGTTATTTGAATATTGTCCGAAATATCGACTGATTACCAAAATAATTGTTGGTGACAGCCCTAAGGCTGATTTTGATTCTGTAAGATGAATGCTACCATTTTGAGGTCCAATTTCATTGGTTTCATTTTAAGATGATTTGTGAATATTGTTATGCCTTTTTGTAAACATAGCCAAACCTTTTTGTAAATGTATACAAAAGTTTGACAGAAAAAAATTAATTTATAATTCCAATATTTTACAGCACTTAAAAAACTACACTGTATAATTAGAATTTTCATGTTTTATACCTTAAATCTTATTAAAAACTAGTAATCCCTCTTGTGTGTCCCTAGTTTATTTTTCAACGCGTTCGCAAACATATTTCAGCTGAGTAATTTACATTCTAACTGCTCACGTCAACTTTTTAAATTGCATAATTTAACAGACATAACAGCAAATCATATTCAAATATAATAAATCGCATGTTTGCTTGAGGATGAATATTCGGCTTTCAAATGCAAAAAAACAAAGCAACTTAAAAAGTTAAACATGATAATTTATTGTAATAAATCAGTTACAGTTATTTCTGCATTCAAAGTGTATGACAACAAGACGCTCACACCTCTCATTGTGACACAAAGAATTGCAAAATCTGCACAATTCAAAAGTTACAAATCACCAAAATAATAAAAACTACTTTTGTAAATAATATTCAACGATAAATGTTATCATTTAAATTGTAGTTTTCTATTAAAATTGTACATATTAAAATACATGTTATTAAAGATATCTCATTAAAGCAGTGTTTGTGAGATACAGCTGGGCTTTATTTTAAAGATTATATTTTGGGTGGAGCTGCGGAGGACTCTTTTTCGTCAACTCGAGCATCAGATATCATGTCTGGAACACGCAGAATCATCCCCTCCAGATCCTTCCTCAAACACACCTGACAGCCCAGGCGAGATCTGAAAGATTTCCATGCACAAAAGCAATCATTAATATCAAGTCAACTCATGAACAGCTAAAAACGGTTAAAAAGACGTGCACTTTTTGAATGTACACGCGCCATTTGAAAGGATCTGTCATTCATTAAACATCCCTCAAAACCCCTAAGACTCATTTAATACATTATGGTTTATTACACTTGAACCACTGGAGTAACATTGATCTTCAAAAATGATAATGATAAGATCTTAAAAAATGCTATTGCATTTTTACATTTTGGCCTCTGAAGATCATTTTAAAATAATCTCCTATTGTTGAGCGAATTGGTTCACTCACGTGTCTGTAAGCCCATAAGCTAAGTCCAGCATGTCCATTTCCTCGTCAGAAACAGCTCCAAGCTTCTTATAAACGGCCTCCTCAAAAATAAGGTGGCATGTAGAGCAGGCCAAAGTTCCCTCACATGCACCTAGTTCAAAAACCCAGAAGAGAGACACAAAGATATTAGCCAGCAACAAGCAAGTAAGACTCACGGTCATTTACATTGCCATGATAAGCATTCAAATGTTTCTCAAGCTGTTTTTACCTTTAGATTAGATACAAAAAGTCCTGTAAAGCTTTAGTCTGTTCACAGTAGCCAAATAATTTTGGCCTTTCTATAGCACTCGCCTTTGCTTTTTTTAACATCAGGAAAAATGTTTATCATGTAGTCTAAAAATGTGCATCACATGGATTTAATAAAATCCAAAATGAACCGGAACACATTTGGAGACGACTCCATTTTAAGGAGCAGAGCAGGAACAAATCACGCGTTTTTATTTCTTATAGTGCGTGAAGAAAAACATTTATAATTGCCTGAACAAATAAAACATAATATTTTTCATAACTTACCAAATCCATCAATATCTAGATCATTGTTAACAACAACATCGAGTAGTGATTCTCCAGTTAAAGCTTTCACCGTAATCCTTTTTCCATCTCGATTCAGAAAATGAACTGTCACCTTCTCCTCAGCCCTGCACAGAGACATTTCAAAGCGCAAAGATGAAGCCATCATCATAAGTGCTATAAGAAAAACCTAGAACAATGATTTGTTGTACCCTTAAGCACCTTCTGCTGAAAACTCTGGGTAAACCTCTTGTTGTTCTTGTTAATCAGACCACTGTTTTAAGAGGCCAAAGGATTTCCCTTCAAATGCAGATCTAGTTTGTAGAGTTTTAACCCATTTTAGACTTTCCTTGACACAGCTCTCTTTTTCATTTTCAAGAAAATTGAAACAACAATTAGCTTTTGTGCTGAATGTTTAGTCATCTACTTTTCAATAAAAAACTACAGCAATATACCGAGCATGAGTAAAATAAGCTTTAGTAAAACCCTCCAGAGAAAAGACGATTTATGCATGGAGGCTTAAGCACAAAGAGGGAGCATGAAGGGGATTTAGGTGCAGTGGTCTTCATTAGGCAAAACATGATATTTGGAAAAATGTTTGATTAATTTGCCCAAATACAGTACCATTTTTTGGAGAAATACGGTCATTTGAGGTAAGTTTTAATACAATCTGCATTATCCTAGATCGTTTAACAAAAAAAACCTAAAACTTGAACTGGTACGTAATGAGAGACACCACAGTATAACAGACTAGATATGCAAATACTCGTCAGATTGTTTTCTTTTTTTAAAGACGTCGCCTATGCCTAACAGCACTATATTATTTTTTATATATTTTTTTTTATTACTTTTTAATTTCTCTTATCATTATCATATTTGAATGTATATTTTAATACAGTTGCTTTCTAACCCCAAATGATTTGACAGTAGTTTAGATATGTCAGTATGCTGTAACGGCTAAAACTATGTATTTGCATGCATTGCATTATTGTGCAGTGTGCCCTTTAAAGGGATCATCCGGGGCCGCATGAACTTTTACAAGCTGCTTGACTGAAATGTGTGTTGGGAGTGTGTACACAACCACCCTACAATGATAAAGATCCACCAGTAGTTTTATTTTAATGTAATAAATATAAGTCGCCCCTTCTGAAATCAAG
>JAUMHI010000259.1:1679395-1692163 GCA_032359435.1 Enteromius unitaeniatus | reverse complement strand
CGGGTGGGAACTAATATTCGGGCGATGGTTCCCGCTGCAGCCTTTCAGGGAGCGCCACAGAGGCACGGTTAGTGACACCAGGAAGACTAAACAGCTGACAGAAAAACATGTGAAAAGCGCTTGCCTAAATATGGTCTGTATCTTCATCTTCAGACCAAGACAATACAAACTCAAGAGTTCATTTTAATGGGGAAAAATTTAAACCAAAATGAGTGTCTCTTTAAATGTATTGGCAAAAGTGGCATATTCTATAATTTTTTTGTTTAGATTGGGCCATATTTGTTAGATTGAGTCATGATTACCTTCATGAAAGTGAATGTTTAACTGTTTTTATAATTACCATAGCAGTAAAGTTGGAGAGATAAGATAATTTGGAGTTTCGTTATAGACTTTATTCAGAATCAAGCTGAGCACAATATAATGATGTTAAACATAGATATTCATTTGAAAACAGATGAGTCACACATAGAGGTGAGGCGTGGTGGGAAACTCACTACTTCTGAACCCTTTGGAATATAGACTGTATATGAATATTTGTACTGAAGAGAACAGACTGCTTTTGTACTGTGAGCTGTAATTACTGCTATTTGTTAGAAGACCTCAAATAATTACTGAGCTGCACTTCCCAGGTCGATCATATGTATACAGTTCTGTAAAAATCTTCCAGATTCAAACAAGTTTTTCTGTTTCTGCTACAGGTTAAAACTAGCAATTATTTTTGACATGTTCCTTGTGCATGATTTTTTTTACTGCGCTTACAATGAAAACCTATGGGACAAGAAATTCAACATTAAAATTCAAAGAAATTCAACAGATTCAAATTGTAATTTCTCTACAACCTTGATTTTGTAGAACCTATAAAGTTTTAACTTAAAAAAAAAACCTTTTAGTGGTGGGACTGCTTTTCTAGGAAGAAACACTTCTGGTTTTGTGTTACCAGCATAATTCATGTGGGTGGATTTTTTCTGTGTAAACAGTCCCTTTTTAAGAATCCTTGTGGGTTACAATAATTTCCTGTGTTAAAAAGCGCATTTTGAAGCCAGAAGATTTCACAGAGCTGTCTAGTTATTAGATTCCGAGTCTATTCTTGGGATCTTCCAGAATTGCTTACAAGAGGCCCAAGTATTTGAAACCAGATCTTGAGATATCCTTCTAGTAATAGAGCAGACATGGAAAAGAACCAGTATTTGTTCAGTGATGCTTGTGATATAATGCTGGAGGAAACATCTTTTATTTAAGCCTGTGACGCGATAATACCTCATTTTGCATGGTAACCAAGTCTATACCAGTGAGTCTTTAATTTTGGAAGGAAGTGCAGTGCAAATTTAGTGTTGCAGATGTCAGTGTTGCTGCAAACAGGGATTTACTCCCTTTTCACCACTTTCCCGAAGCCCTATTTATTTGACAGATTGACAGATCAAACTGTGACAGGAAAAATGCCTGCTCAGAGGCTTTCTGTGTGTTATTTTTCAACCATGATCAGTCAGGCCTGACCAACGGTATCTGTACAAAGTAAGTCACTACAAGCATGATTCATCACCGCCACATGGTAAAATGTCATATTTCCTTATTTGGCGTGGCCCTGCTGACAGGTATATGAAGAGAAGAGTGGGCGGGTGATGGCAGGAATGGGGCCAAAATAGAGTCACCTTCATAACACCTAATCTGATCAGCAGACCTAAATCTGACTGACCTGTACTGTTCAGCTCCTCTGACAATTTTGCTGTGCCTTACAGGCTAAGGCTCAAAATATTGCAGCTCCAAAATATATATACTTGTTCAACAGTTTAGTTGAAAACCACTTTATACGTTTATTATATATATATATATATATATATATATATATATATAGTGTTAAATAGCATATGCTGGAAAAAAATTCATGAGATATTCATTTTGTCTCAAAGAAAAAAATTACTAAAAATCTACATATTCCAAAGTAAATTTATATTGTTTTATAGGTGTTTCTCAAAGACTCAAAGTATTTTATACTGATACTACTACTAGTAATAGTAACTTGAATTTCTCTCCATCTACTTTTTTTTTCTCAGATGTGGTCTCCTTCTTTCTCTTTATCACATCTGGGAGCTCTGTCACTTAAATATGGGACCATCAGTGTTGTTCTAAAATGTCTTTGGTGTGTTTGGATATTTTCATGATGTGCCTTGAGTGGTTTTGAATGCAGAGAGCTAAGTGCTTGAGAAGGGGTATGATCTCAGTGAGCAGATTGCCGTCCAGATTGCGTCTTTAATTTGCATGTTTATAAATAGGACACTCTATGTGACACAGCTTACATTTGCATGACCATTTGATATGTTTGCCTGAACTAAGCACAGCACTAACATGTATCTGATTTGTGTCAGGCGTGTGACAGTGAGATCAAAAAAGTACACAAACTTTGATGTGCAGACTGCAGTTTCCTAATACTTGAGAAATCGATCATTTTAGGAAGGTAATTTTCGATTTGCAATTTTGCTCATTTTTGTTACATCTGCAGTCATGTGATGCACTACTCTGAAAAGGTGTTTTATGCATTGCATGGGTCGCCCCCTATATATGTGTTGACATCACAACTCAAGTTACTAATAATATTAGTAGTACTGCTAATAATGTTTACTTCAATGTTCACTTTAGATATGGCTTCAGCCAGTGTGTAATCCTTTTTATCAAAACCTAAACATAAATGTACATCTAAAGAACATGAACCTATAAATCCATGAATGTGATCTAGTGGTCTAGAAAGAATGAGTTTGAGTGGAAAAATAGAAGTCCAGTCAAGCAATCTGTGCTGGAGTGATAAAATGAACTCTGATGACCTATAAAGTTCCCACAGAGCAAGGACAAATCATAAAAACTACAGAGCACAAACAAAACATAGCTAATGCTATATCCATTTTATTGTGTGCAGAGACTGGGGAAAACATATTAATGCAAAAGATAATCAATTAGCCTTATAATGAAGTTGCAGTTGTTAATAGTCTTAATGGCTTAATTTAAGCTTAATGCATCCAGGCCAGTAGGTATCAGTGTAAAGTATAACATGACTGGGATTAATTTAAGCCAGGAGAATATAAACAAATCATGGCTGCATTTGAAATTTCATGGTCTCTGAATACATCTTTTAAATATGTAGTTACTGTAATGAACTCTGGGGCCAGTTGCATAAAAGGTAAATACTAGTCTTAAAGGTTAGTCAGCTAAATTTTTCTGACTTCACAGTTTTTTTTTAAATTCAGTTACATTAAAATGTATAATAGTCTAAGGTAAGTACAAAAATAAAACAGATTACTCTTGGCTAACTGCTAGTTGGTCAGACTAGCTCTTAAGGCACTGTCTTAACATGAAGGCTAAGATTATGCAACTGCCCCCCTGGTTTTGAGAGTCCTCCTGTCCTGCAACCATAGACTTTAGTATTAACTGGGTTACAATTTTTTTAGACTATTTAAAGGGATAGGATACCCCCAAATTTTGTCATTACTTACTCAACAAAAGTTTTGATTTGTTGATTTGTATTTTGTAATTGAACCACTGATTCAACAACTATTTTAACAATGTCATTACTATCTTTCTTGACAATGATAGTTACATTGCTGTCTATGGAGGGACAGAAAGCTCTTGGATTTAATCAAAAATATCTGAATTTATGTTTCAAAAATGACTGAAAATCAAACAGGATTTGAACAACATGAGGGTGATGTCAGGTGCGTGTTGATTCAGGCGAAGACAAAGGTAGCGAGTTTAACATAAGCTTTTAATTACCAAACGGGTAGATGACACATACACGTTAAATAACCTTAATAACCAAACAACACAAGACAAAACTCAACAGGGTTTTTAACAGGACAAATGAAAGCAAAACTAAACAGTGACAGACTAAACAACAGATATGAGTCGTGGATAGTGTGTCCAAATATGCGTCCATAGAAAAATCATTGTCAATATTGCCATATTGTCTTCTTTTTTCATTTAATATAGCACTTGATTTCAGTGTTACCAAAGTGCTTTTTACTTTAATGTCTATCATAAGTGCCATTTTCTTTCAGTGTGTGTTGTACATAATGGAATTTATTTCAGCAACATTAAGCTTAAAATCGTTGGGCAGTGCTTAAAATAAAATGTTCATATTATAATGAAGGAGATTGTGAAGTGTTGAGATAAGATGATGTTGAAACATAATGCTAATTGCTCCACATGGCATGCTCCGCAATAGAGAGAATAAATAAAAGCCTGGCACTATCAGTAGCTAAATTGATGCTCATGGTATCATGGGATCTGTTTACTTTTATCTCTGCACAATAATAATTAGTGGGAATGTTTTACTTTAAAAATAAAATTAGCTTTTTGATCATTTTTATTTTTGGAATTAAGTCTGTTTCCTTTTCCCCCTCCTTTTATCAAGGCTACATACTGTATGCCCTCATTTGAGAGCTTCAAAGACTTCCTTGAAATGCTTAGTTTGATTAGACTATGAGACTAATGATATAATGACATAATGTCAGTATTTGAGATTCGGCTGACTGTATACCATCAATAGAGTAAGACCTGCCTCCAACATAATTTTTTTTTTTTTTTGTGAAAATGTGAGTAGTGTGTGGGTGGTTGTTAATGTGTTCTAAGTGGTTTAACGTGTTGACTTGCAGTTGCTAGGGTGTTACACTTTGGTTGATGATGCCTTTGTTGGTTTGCACAGTCTAATTTGCTGGGGTAAAGATTGAAACCTGGCTGGGATACTGACAATTGACTCTCAGAGTGATATTTTATAATGTATGTGGTAAATTATGTGAAAAATCAAAGCTGGAATGTTTTTTGGAATTATGTGTGCGCAATGTTTTTTTGTGATATATTAGATGTCTGTAACATTAAAGATGTGCTTGCAAATGCTATTTGAGTAGCTGTTTGTGGGAGTACGACATGTCTCTTTGCAACACTGATACCACTGTACTTACCATACACAAGTAAACTGAACTGAGTAATGACTGTTGTCTTCAGTAGAGCTAGTTTATTGCTGAAATTTCAGTTTTATATTTTATTAATTATTTTATAATATTATTTTTCTGTTTATTACTGTGAAGCTGCTTCGAAACAATCTGTTTTGTATAAAGTGCCATAGAAATAAATGTGACTTGATTAATGAACAGTAAACAGACATGGTGATGTGCGATTAAAATTGACACTAGTGAACATATATGAATCATGCACATGTTTTGAGTATATGACAAATTAAAGCTATTATATGAACAGTATGTACCAGACTGTATTTAACATTTCAGAGGAGGAATTCCAGTTTCTGCATTATTAAAGAATATGCAGTGTTTTGGACTTTCATGTAGTAATCACAAAGGAAAGTATATTCTGGTTTCTGGTATACAGACTTTAAGCCTAATAAGAAAGTGTTTTTTGTGTGTCTATACATCTCAGTAGGGGAGTGTCAGAGTCCTGTGGGAACAGCGGTTAAAAGCCACTTTCCTGCAGCGTGGTCAGTCATGCGAAATGTGTTTAGTTTTTAATTATGTGATGAATTCATTCTTTAGCTCAGCAGACGGGCATGGATTTGTTGTCAGACTCAAATACAGGTGCTTTGTCTTTGCATGTATTCATTAAAGACCACGGTAGATGGCCACCTGAGGTTTCAGACATAAGAGTTTCACAACCTAGATGCTTTATTTATAATAGCATGAAGATAAAGATGCCCTGCAAACAGTTGTCATCATAATAATCTAGATATCAGATCATGTTTTCCACAGAAATATTAGGCTGTAAAACAGAAATATTAGGCTGTTTGATTACAGCTGTAATCAAAACATAGATTATGATAAAAATGTTTTGAGCAGCAAATCATCATATTAGAATGATTTCTGAAAAATCATGTGGGCTGCTAAAACTTAGACTTAGAATCATAGGTATAAGTTATGTTGTAATTTTTCACGAGCCAAAAATTTTGTCATTAATTATTCACCCTCGTGGACACATCTTTAAAACAGAGCTGAAAGAGAAGAAAATGTTGAATAAAGTCATTATTTAAGTCATCTCTGATTTCACAATTTTTTGTCAATGTTTTTCTACCTTCATTCAACATTCAAGGACCCTTGCTGTCTATGGGAGGATCAGAAAGCTCTTGGATTAAATCCAAACTATCTTACAGGTTTGAAAGGACATAAGGTTGAATAATTAATGACAGAATTTTAATTTTTGGTTGAATTATCCATTTATGATAAAAAACAGCTATTTTTAAATGTTAATATTTATTTATTTTTTTACAACACATACTGTATTTTTTTTATTTATGTGTATATATACACATGTATATATACACTCACCTACAGGAAGATTAGGAATACCATACTAATATAGTGTTTGAGCTCCTTTTGCCTTCAGAATTCTACGTGGCACCTTGCATCAGGAAGATTGATGGAGTTGATGGAGATTTGTGGGATGTGTAGCGGGGGACTACTTTACCAACAATGCTATGTGAGGAAGAGCCATATAGTTCCGGTTGTGCCTAGTAAAGAACATGTTATAGAGTACATGCGCGTCTCAACTTCTCATTTATACATGGTGTCAAAAGTGGCAAAGAACGCAAATGATGTCAAAGATAGCATTTGGACACAGTGTGTGAGTAAAAATACAGAAGGAAAAAAACACTTTTGCAAGCCCGTGAACGCTGAGAGAGAGCTAGTGATGCTGCATTAGCCGCCGAGGGGAATTAGCACATACATGTCGAGTGAACGAAATGGCGATATCGGTGCAGATAATGCAGCCCAAACCATTTGACTTTTCAAGCCCGTCAGAATGGCCGAGATGGATCAGACGATTTGAAAGGTTTTATGTGGCATCTGGATTAAAAGACCAAGAAGAGGAATATCAGGTAAACACACTTCTGTATGCAATGGAGGATGCAGCGGATGATATTTTGACTGTATTGCCGATGACAACAGCGGATGAAAAGAAATACGATTCAGTTAAAATGACGATGGAGCAGCACTTCGTAGGCAAGCATAACGTGATCTTCGAAAGAGCAGTTTAATATGAAATGCCAACAGGAAGGCGAGAGTGTGGAAAACTTCATTACTGATGTGCACAAGCTAGCAGAACATTGTAGCTTCGGTGTGACGAACTCATAAGAGATCGAATTGTAGCTGGATTAAAGGACAGAAAATTACCCAACCCCCTGCAAATGATCTCAGAGTTAACGCTAATAAAGGCGATACACAAGGTGCGTCAGAGCAAAACTGTTAAGAAACAAAAGACTATAATACACAGTGCTACCGGAGTCGATATCAAGACAAATGTGGATGCAATTAAAACAATGAGAAGAGGAAAAAAGTTCCAATATACAAGAAAATCAAAGATCACAAAAAGTAGAAAAGAATACGGCCAATGCGGAAAAGGACGAAAACACGCATGAAAAGATTGCCCCGCTAAAGACGTGGAATGTCGAAAGTGTCACAAAAAAGGAAATTTTGCGGTGGTCTGTTGCAGTGATCAAACAGTATACACAGTCACAGAGGTACTGTCAGAAAATGACTATGCTTTCTTAGGTGAAATACATGTATCTACACAAACCACCAAGCCATCAATACCAGAAAGTGTATTCGACCTCAGGAGACATGGTAAGCTGGATAAACCTTTGAAAAGGCTAGTAGGCCCAGGAAAACATTTGCTGGACGTAAAAGGATGCTTTCAGGGAAAAATTTGCGCAATAGACAGATACACAGAGCAACCTATATATGTTGTCGCTGGATTAATGCAACCACTTTTAGGATTGCCAGCTATTCAAGCCTTGCGTGTAGTGTACAACGAGCTGATGCAGACAGATTCAGACTTTAAAACACTTCACCCATCTGTGTTTCAAGGGCTAGGTAAGCTGAAGGTACCATACCACATAGAGCTGGAACAAGGGGCGATACCGTATGCATTTTCAACTCCTCAGAGAGTACCACTACCTCTCAGAGACAAGGTGCGTGAAGAGCTGGAGAGAATAGAATGCATGGGAGTCATATCAAAGGTGACGGAGCCCACAGTCTGATGTTCAGGGATGGTAGTTGTGCCAAAACCAACGAAAAACAAACTGAGAGTCTGCGTAGATCTTACACCATTGAACGCAGCGGTGAAGAGAGAACGCCTGCTGTTGACCAAACACTGGCTATGATGTCAGATGGCAAAGTTTTCACAAAGTTAGATGCGCGGTCAGGATTTTGGCCAAATACCTTTAACTCCTGATTCACACCCTCTAACGACCTTCACTACTCTGTTTGGGAGATACCTCTTTAACACACTCCCATGAAACCAAAATGGCCCGACTTACAGGCTTTTTGCAACAAGGATGAGGAAGGACGGTGTAAACAAGCTAAGCACTACAATCTTCGTCATCGCTCAAGAACACTTCGAGAGCTCACCTCAGGACAGAAGGTGTGGATCACCACAGAGAAAGCTCCAGGAACTGTTCTTGGGACTGCAAACAATGTTTAGAATGTGATATGGATGTCTAGAAAGAGTTTAAGTAATATGTTAAAAAGGAAGAGCTTGAAATGTGGTGAATGTTCAGATAAAAGAGTACAGAGATAAATGTACATTAAGAAGAGTGTGGGGTCTTAGCTAAAAGGATGAGGTGTAGCAGGAGACTACATTTTCCCACAATGCTATATGAGATAGGGCCATATAGTTCCATTTGTGCCTAGTAGAGAATATGTTGTAGAGTACATGCGTGTCCCGACACGTTCCACCACATCCCAAAGATGCTCTATTGGGTTGAGATATGGTGACTGTGGGGGCCATTTTAGTACAGTGAACTCATTGTCATGTTCAAAAAACCAATTAGAAATGATTTGAGCTTTGTGAAATGGTGCATTATCCTGCTGGACGTAGCCATCAGAGCATGGGTACATGGTGGTCATAAAGGGATGGACATAGTCAGAAACAATGCTCAGGTAGGTGCCCAATTGGCACTAAGGGGCTAAGGGGCACTAAGTGTGCCAAGAAAACATCCCCCACACCATTACACCACCACCACCAGCCTTGCACAGTGGTAACAAGGCATGGATCCATGTTCTCATTATGTTTGCACCAAATTCTGACTCTACCATTTGAATGTCTCAACAGAAATCAAAACTAATCAGATTGTGCGTGTTGTGGCTTCACAAATGCTTTGCTGCATACCTCGGTTGTAACGAGTCAAAGTTGCTCTTCTATCAGCTTGAATCAGTCGGCCCATTCTCCTCTGACCTCTAGCATCAACAAGGCATTTTCGCCCACAGGATTGCCGCATACTGGATGTTTTTCCCTTTTCACACCATTTTTTGTAAACCTTAGAAATGGTTGTGCGGAAAAATCCCAGTAACTGAGCAGATTGTGAAATCGTAGAGTTAACTTACTAAGAAAAGAGTTTCTATTATTATCTTTGATTTTTGTTTAGTATGTTCTTGCATTTAACACAGTGTGTCTTTATTGCGAAACATCTTCCTGTAACGTACTCGCTTCGGTGATGTCGCGCACTCGTTTCCCAGCTGGGGCTAAGAGGCTCGGAGGCAGACAATTCAAAGCATGTGAACATTTATTAAACAATACAAGGACAAAACAGCTGACAAACTTACGAATATAATGCAGACAATCACAGGCACGGGCAGGTAACATAACTTCAACCACTGACAACTGAGCATATCACAATTTACAGAATACAAATACAATATACAAATACAATCAGGACAATAATTGGAAACACCTGGGCAACCTGATGGGCAGGGAGTGAAACAATGACGACGGGGGCGGAGTTACAGATAGGGAGACACAAGGAGACCGAAAGTAAACAAACACACATGGCACATGTGGAACTGGACGATGGCAGAATGACAGGTAACAAAACAAAGACAGAGAACACAGATACGCAGAACAAAGATACACTATCTTTAATCTCACTGTTGTCTAAAAGAAATGCTTGACATTTTATACGTTTTTGTGTGTGTGCCTACATGAAGTCATACATTGTTTGATGGATATTAATATGTAAGATATGCTGGCAGACAGTTTCTTTGTGCTTTTTAAATAAAGGAATTTGTTTTTGTTCAGTTTTTTGCTCTTCTGCCCACATCGACCATATTTTTTTTATCAACACTGGCATTGCAACATGGTTCCTGTGGGTTTTGAAATTTTTTAAATGAACATAGACAGATGCTTGTTTATACATGACTTTGATAAATGGTTTCTCGCTCCACAAAAAGAAGACAAACAACATGCAGAGGAGCGTAACACTACTGCTGTGTTTAATTACTGTACGGCACTTGCAATCACAGCAATAAACCTGTCCAGCGCTACTGTTTAATGAAAGCAGATCAAAGTTAAAGCTGTCCAGCAATGCCTTCATCCCCTCTGCTAATGCAACACATCTGTAAGTCTTCAGAAATATTTATTGTGTGTCTATTGTCACTCACCTTAGCTGGACTGAGGCTTTCTCAAATAACTAATGGACATTTTTCATTGTCAAGTCATGTTTGTATAATGCTTCTCACAATGCCCATTGTTTCAAAACAGTTTACATAAAATCATGGTGTTAATGATATTTTGTATTTTATCCATTGTAGTCACAATCAAGGTCTGGAAACATAGCAAGGACGTTGTTGAAATACTCCATGTGACATCAGTGGTTGAACCGATTTAGCAAATTTGACAAAGCTATGAGAATACTGTTTGTGCGCAAAGAAAACAAAAATAACCAATTTATTCAACAATTTGTCACTGTGCCATTTTGGAGAGCATCACATATATAAAAAACTTATGCAATGTATGTACATGGATACATTTTTTACATTCAGATCGATGTGTAAACAACATAAACAACATACCTGCATGCATACATAGTTTTTTTTATGTGATACTCAAATGACTACAAAGTGGCGCTATTGTTGTATTCTTGAAAAAGTATTCTTGTATTTTTGTAGCTTCATAAAATTATGGTTGAACCACTGATGTCACATGGATTATTTTAACAATGTCATTGCTATGTTTCTGAGCCGAACATTCGTAATTCATACTTCAGACTTCACAATTCGACTTTAGTAATTCATGACAGAATTTTCATTTTTGGGTAAGAGTATAGAAGAGCTGGCATTCTGTCAATTTGTGCTACCCTGTCAGATTTTGCTTCCATTAAAACAGTTGGTAGTACGAGTTGACAACGAAAAATTCTACCTGTCAAATTATGGTTTATTAATGTCTACACCTACCCCAACCCTAAACCTATACCCTTACAGTAATGTAAATACAGTTATTATGTGTTATGCGTGGTTGTGGCTAGAAGGGATACAGCTATGGCTGGAAACCAGCAATAAATATTTTTTATTTTTTACAGTACACCTGTCCCAAGCTAAATATATCACTTACAGTGATGCAAATACAGTAATTATCTATGTTTAGCCTGAGAAAAAATGGTAATATTGATTTGCCCATGTGCTGTAATAGGAAAATGGGGTAAAATTAACTTTAGAATAAAATGGAGTAAAATGTCAGGAATGAATGAAAATGCTGAATATGCTCTTCTCATGCTCTTTTTTCAGTTTGTTTAACAAGTTATGGATATTGAATGGCTTATCTGCTGTAAATGTAGCATTTCTCAACATACGGTTTGCAAGCTTATATTGACATGTTTTTGTGGTTTAAACACTGCGCAGTTATCTGAGACTTGATACATTTTAGTAATTGGTACTGTTCTTTCACCATAAATTCTACGCTTTTTTTTTTTTTACTAATGTTAAATGTTAATTAGACAGCTACAGCTTGTCCAGTACGCTGCTGCCAGGATTCTAACTAGAACCAGAAAATCTGAGCATATCACACCAGTCCTAAGGTCCCTACACTGGCTTCCAGTTAAATGTAGAATTGATTTTAAAGTACTTTACTCATTTATAAATCACTCAATGGCCTAGGACCAAAATACACTGCAGATATGCTCACTGAATATAAACCTAACAGACCATTAAGATTATTAGGATCGAATCAGTTAGAAATACCAAGGGTTCACACAAAACAAGGGGAATCCGCTTTTAGCTGTTATGCTGCCCGCAGTTGGAACCAGCTTCCAGAACAGATCAAAAGTTCTAAAACATTAGCTACATTTAAAAATAGTCTCAAAATTCACCTGTTTAGCTGTGCATTTACTGAATGAGCACTAAATGAGCACATTTTTTGTTTTATTGTTGTGATCATTGTTTTTATGATTAACCTACTTCCTTTTATGTAAAGCACTTTGAATTACCTCTGTGTATGAAATGTGCTATATAATTCAACTTGTGTTGCTTCTTAAAGTAATGACATGGCACATTGAAGTGTGCCAAAATTAGGGTTGTGTATCGTTTAGAGTTTTTTTCGATACTGGTGCCAAATCGATATTTTTAAAACGGTTACGGTGCCTAAACAGTGCCTGAATCGATACTTAAAAAATAAAATTGTATACTTTATACACTTTATAATAACTACACGCTATTAATCATTAGTAAACAGTCGGTTCAACCTTTATAAAGCATTGTTCCAACATTAATAGTCATTAGTAACCAGTTTATAAATACAGCTATAAATGCCTTGTTGTTGATTTATAATCATATCTATTACGAAGGAGATTTAAAGTCTCAGTTATCTTCCAAACAGAACAAATAAGAACAACGCAGAGGGATACAGAACTATTCATTTCAATATGCCACATGTAAAACTGTACAACTGTTCACTTGAATGATTTATCATGAAATTGCATGAAAGGTTTAAAAAGTCTATTAATAAAGTATC
>JAUMHI010000259.1:1656203-1679295 GCA_032359435.1 Enteromius unitaeniatus | reverse complement strand
GGCGACAGCGGCAAGGAACCAAAACCCCATCCATGATAGAATGGGGGAAAAAAACCTTGGGAGAACCAGGCTTAGTTAGGTCCAGACTAGACTTGTCATTAACCCCCAGAAGGATTTAAGATACTAGTTCTACAATGCAGAAACGTGCATTATTTATGTGCTGAAAATGCATCTCTGCCATGAAGCGTCCAGTTTAGGCCAGATTTACTGCTAAATAAAATATGATATATGTTGTTGATTTACACGCAAAGCACTGAGTGGAATGTCTTTGAAATGATCCATTATTGAAATGCTCAAATTTAAGCTGTAAAGTGCCATCTCATGCATGAGACATTTAAAAACGCAAGTCTCTAGAACTAATACAGTACTGTGCAAAAGTCTCAGGCCACTAGTATTTTTGCCAACAAAAAAAAGGTTTTAAGTGGGTTATTTCTATCTTTTGCGGTAGAGTGTCAGTTGGAAATATCAGTTTGCATTTCCAAACATTAATTTTGTCATCAATTGTAATAATGCAGTGAAATTATTGTCTGAAAACAGCCAGTGCTGATCTGCACAGAGATCTGATCTGATCATCATCCAGTCTATCTGGAATGACATGAAGTAACAGAACAAACTGAAACAGACTAAATATCTTAACTTGAAAGAACTGTGGCAATGTCTCCAAGATGAAAAAAAAAAACCTACCTGGAAAGGTACCTGAAAAACTATGGGCAAGTGCACCTTGAAACAGAAGCTGTTTTACCAACAGCTGTAATATTAAATATTTATTTGATTTAGTTAATAGATTTAATTTATCAATTAACTTCTATTAATGGCATTATTTTTAAAAGCATCTTTATTTTACAGCATTTTTACACAAGTGTCTAAAACTTTGAACAGCTTGTAGCTTTCCAGGTAGTTTATTGAAGCATCTTGGTGACGTTGCCACAGTTCTTCTGGATTTAGTCTGTCTCAGTTTGTTCTGT
The DNA here is from genome assembly GCA_032359435.1 of Enteromius unitaeniatus. Classification (NCBI taxonomy): domain Eukaryota; kingdom Metazoa; phylum Chordata; class Actinopteri; order Cypriniformes; family Cyprinidae; genus Enteromius; species Enteromius unitaeniatus. The sequence goes on along the minus strand of JAUMHI010000259.1, from coordinate 1,678,330 downwards.
TACTTCATGTCATTCCAGACAGACTGGATGATGATCAGATCAGATCTCTGTGTGGAGCACTGGCTGTTGACAGACAATAATCTCACTGCATTATTACAATTAATGACAAAAATAATGTTTGGAAATGTAAACTGATAATTCCAACTGATGCTACCACACAAGATGGAAATAACCGACCATTTTTTGTTGGTGAAAATACTAGTGGCCTAAGACTAAAACTTATATATCAGGCACAATCCCACCATTTCTGTAACTACTTAAGCAGTGCATGTTTTGTGTGGGGAATTTAATGGATTTCATGTGGAAAGGGATTGGGATTTTTGTAGACTGATTAACTTTCTTTTATTTTACAGCAACTGTATCGAAAAAGGCCTGGAATGACAATGTCATGTGCCAAATTACCTCAGAATCTTTCCAAAAACCGCTACAGAGACATCTCACCTTGTGAGTATCGCAGCATTCCATTCCTTTTTACTAATAACCAGTGGAATTGAAAAACTTGAATCAGTTTTATTTATTTTTTTATTGTCAGATGATGCAACTAGAGTCATCTTGAAAGGCACAGATGACTACATCAATGCAAATTACATCAATGTAAGTGAATCAGACTTATTTTATTATCTCCACCAAACTCAAACACCCAAGGACTGACAGACGGTCATGAATAGCCTTTCATAATGTTTTGTCATATCCGCAGATGGAAATCCCTGCCTCCAGTCTCATAAACCGCTATATCGCCTGCCAGGGGCCACTGCCCAATACATGCTCCGATTTCTGGCAGATGACGTGGGAGCAGGGCTCCTCTTTGGTAGTCATGCTTACTACTCAGGTCGAGCGAGGACGTGTATGTATACCTCTTGATCTTTGACATTGTAACTGTGGTTGTTTTATTTTAATAAAGGAACTATTACCAGTCTTTTTCTTAAATCTCCTTGAGCTTATGTCATTTGATTCCTTTCTGCCACAGGTGAAGTGCCATCAGTATTGGCCGAACCCCTCAGGTAGCGCCACATATGGCGGCTTTCAGGTTTCCTGCCAGACTGAGAAAGGAAACTCTGCTTTCTTGGTTAGGGATATGACTCTTACTCACATTGAGGTGAGTTGTATTAGATTTGCATGTTAACGGTCTGAGTATCTTATTAATTTGAACCACGTAAAGTTGCAGTACCTACCTAAAATGATTTAGTTGCTTAAAGGGATGGTTCACCCTAAAAATTACGAATTATTATTTACTCATCCTCGTGTCATTTTGTGAAGATATTCGAAAGAAATCTGGCAAAAAAAATAGTTCTACAACGTATTGAGTTTCGTTGTATGTACAAAAAAAATGAGATCGACAAAATTATGATTTGTAATAACATGAAGGTGCATAAATTATAATATCATTTCCATTTTTGGGTGAACTATCACTTTAGGTCAGTGCTTACTTGCAATTACTTAACTCTAGGTTCTTGTTTACTGTATTTATTTGTCATGATCCCAATAAATGTTTTTTTTTTTTTTCCCTGTGTGCTGTTAGAGTGAGGAAAGCAGGGAATTGACCCAAATCCAGTACCTGGCGTGGCCTGATCACGGTGTACCAGATGACTCAACTGACTTCCTGGATTTCGTGGCTCTGGTCCGGAGTAAACGAGCTGGGAAAGACGAGCCTGTTGTTGTCCACTGCAGGTAACTCATATCTATATTCTAAATGTCATCTAAAGTGAATTACAGTGCAATCAAGCCTTGGCTTACCATTTCCCCTTTTTATCCCTCCCCCTGTCCCTCTTTCGTATTCCAGCGCTGGGATTGGCCGGACGGGAGTTTTAATCACCATGGAGACGGCAATGTGTCTGATGGAGTGCGGCCAGCCGGTGTATCCATTAGAAATTGTGAGAACCATGCGGGATCAGAGGGCCATGATGATTCAGACGCCTGTAAGTCCCGCCCACCTTCTTTCTTTCTGTCATTGCCTTCGTCAGTCATTCATTGGGTGCTTATTATTGGCTTTTCATTTGCTGGGAAGAGGCGGAATACTACACAACTAATGATGACACATTAAATAAACAACAAAAAAATACATTACTTGCATTTAAAATGCAGCAGCAGGGTATAATGTTTCCACATCTACAAAAGATGTCTAGGCTGGGACTGCCAGAGCTTGAGACAGTGATGCAGCTGTGATTACAACATGATTTACTATACTTTAATGAAGCCTGTCTGCCCAGAGGCTGCTGACCATGAATCCAAACTAATTAGACAGCAGGAAAGAGAATGGGTTGATGCTCAGTAAAAACACTTGCGCACTACATGCCCACTTTGTGCCTTTTCATTAGTAGTCGTCCAATGCCATTTAAATGTTACAATGATTTCTGAAGAATCATGTGACACTGAATACTGAATTAATGGCTGTTGAAAATGTAGCTTCACCATCACAGGAACAAATTACATTTTTTTTAATGGATTCAAATAGAAAATTGCTTTGAATTGTATTGTAATAATGTGTAACAATATATATATTTATATATATATATATTTTTTTTTTTTTTTTTTTTTTTGTTTTTCCCAATTAAAAAAAAATATTGACCTGATATAGTTTCCATACTTTCATTTCTTCTTTTGGTTCTGTGTGCATTCTCCCGTCTCTCTCTATCCTTCTGTAACTCACTCAGTCACACAGACACAGTCCTTGAATTATGCTCTCATCCCAGTTTCACATACCACTGTCACACTTGGCTGCTCTTGCGTGATAGACTGACACGTCTTGCATTCACCATGACTTCCTCTCTGTTCTCTGCCTTCTCAGAGCCAGTTCAAGTTTGTGTGTGAGGCCATACTGAAGGTTTACGAGGAGGGCCTGGTGAAACCGCTCAAGTCCACGCTGTACGAATCCAACTAATGCAATGCCAGCTTTTCCCTGAAAACGATGCTGAAATTCACTGACAGGATCTTCTCCACATGATGATGTTACATCTGCGTGACAGAGTTGATGGAGAAGTATCTCGAGCCAGGAACACAGGACATAAACCAAGCACTGCTGCACTTTACGCTGGCAAAGAGACTATATGCCAGGCTTCAGCGAGGAAAGAAAGGAGTGAGAAAGAAATCTAACAAAGATGAATTAGGTACTTGTTGGGACTTTGAGTGTTCAGGGTTTTAACAAATATATATGTTAATAATGAATATAGTGGAGATTGCTGGTGCCATATGTGTGTAAGGGCAGGCCCGTGAATGAATGAGTGTTTTTATATGTGGTCACCTATTATTTGGAAACAAACACCCACAAATCAATTCACAACCAGGCCTGTGCTGCAGATGAACATTTGTATTTTTATTAGAAATATTTATTGTTTTAGTTTCAATATCGAGCCCTGCTCATTCAACATAAGTAACTACTTGCAAAACAAAAATACTTTTTTGTTACAACCATGAACTTTTTTTCCCTGTTTGCTTTGTTCTCATTTTTTGGTGCAGGATGAAAACCATTTTTATTTATTTTGCTGTCAAACTAAAAAGCTGTCAACAAGGACTTTAAAGCACTTTGCATTACAGCTGTGATGCAAAATATCGGTTCAAACTCTCATGCAGAAGTTAAAGGAATACTAAAAGGAAAATGATGTGTGTCTTTCCAGACCCATATGATGTTCTTTCGTCAGTGGAGTGCAAAAGGAGATGTTTTGAAAAATGTTCATGCTGCTCATTTCCATACAGTGAAAGCCAAGATCAAATGATGGAAAAAAACAATAATATTCACTGTATTCTGAGTCTTCTGAAGCCAAACGATAGCTTTGTGTGAGGAAAAGACTGAAACATAACTTTAATTAATGAAATATTCCTCCAAGGTAGTAGTTCCTTAACCTTACAGAATTAGAGAACCTGTGAGAAATCAACAAACAGAAGATTCCTTTAAAATTAGATTAATTCATTTTTTAGACACTACTCTTATTATGAGAACGGTCGTTTAGAAATGTAATCTGCCCGAGGGCGAACATTCCCTAAAAGAATAAACCATTTAAAATCAGATGTTCAGTTGAAGAGTTTAGTATTCCCTGTATGTGATATAACAAGCTGCATCAATGTTGCAAATAATATAAATATTTTTTTTTGTGTTGTTGTTAAATCTGAATGTTACTCACCACAATGTGTCAAATGCAGTACCATGTTGGGGGATCAAATCGGAATTTATTTTGAACCTGTTAATTTCTAGTAGCAGGATATCCCTCTAACATTAGCAAGTGTGTTCAGAGCATGTGTGTTGTGTTATTACTGTATGTTTCTGATGTCTGTATGTGTAAGTGTGTTTTGTAGTACTGTTGGTATGAATGTTTAGGTTTGATCTAGGCCTGGTTTGACACATTAGAGCTGGCATCTGGTTCAGGCTGTTTGGTTTTATTTCATTTATTTAATTGAGCCCTAGTTGTCTTGGTTTAGAAGCCATCAAATTAACATTGTCAATTTCTCAAATTACATTTTTTTGACACATTGCCCAGTTTCACAGGTCATCTCTAGTTAAATGCAGAGTTGAATCCATGCCTGTACTCTTTGTAAGGTACTATCTACATTTACAGTCAGTCATATGACGTTTCTTTGTGGTCATAATTGCTGGAGATCCTTGGTTTTAGGACCAAATAATTCCATTCTATGCTGAACAGGTTACAGGTTTTACCAAAAAAAAAACAAAAAAAAAAAACATTTAAAACAGGAATACGGCATGGAATTTGGGAGAAACTACACACCTCCTGCCTTGTGGGACAGCACTTTTCCAACAAAGATGTACAATTGTAAACTGGAGTTAACATTTTATTTGCTGCAAATAACAGGAAGGTCAAGTTGTGCCACTTGTCCATTTTTATGAAAATATTATAAAGTGTACATACAATGTTGTATATTAAAAAGAAAATCTTTAAAATAAAAGTAAGGTGTGTGATCTGGCTAATTTTTGCATATGATATATTTTTAGTATTACATTATGTTTTACATCCTCTTGAAGATTTTGGCAGGATAGTTTCAACAGTTTGCAGCACTGAGTAAACCATTGGGTGGTGCTGTTGGGAAAAAAAATAATGCAGAGCACCTGTAAGTACCTGGTTGTTTGAGGGCTGTGGTTCTAGTTAAAAGAGTTAAAGGAATACTAAAAGGAAAATGACGCGTGTCTTTCCAAACCCATATGATGTTCTTTCGTCAGTGGAGTGCAAAAGGAGATGTTTTGAAAAATGTTCATGCTGCTCATTTCCATACAGTGAAAGCCAAGATCAAATGACAGAAAATACAATAATATTCACTGTATTCTGAGTCTTCTGAAGCCAAACGATAGCTTTGTGTGAGGAAAAGACTGAAATATAACTTTAATTGTTATGCTGTTGGGTGCTATTGGGAAAAAAAATAATGCAGAGCACCTGTAAGTACCTGGTTGTTTGAGGGCTGTGGTTCTAAGGATCTTTTGCTGGCCCAGATGAGCCATTGGTTCAAATTTACCATATTTTTAGCAACTATAATATTTCTATATGCCATGTTGAAATATTTTTGGACTTATTTAAAGAATAAAATGCATGGTTTCTTTACAAAAAAAATCTTTTTTTTCTTTTTATTTAAACTTCAGATGATATAATTTTTAATCCATTTGATGAAATCATATTTTAAGTCAAACCAATGCTACTACCAATACAATTACAAATCACTTGCATCCTATAATGTGTTAGCTTTAAAAGTGCTATGATAATTCAGCCTATACAATAAAATAATATAGACAAATGATATTGAATTGTGATTTAATATCTCATAATCACTTCCTGGCTCTTATTATTGCACTATAATACCATTACAACACCAGTTTGGAAGATATGTGGGAAATGCAGTACACAAAGCTCCAAAATGCTCTCATAAATATTCTTTTTGTGTATAAAAATGGATTTGGAAGTTAAACTAGAATTTTTAGGATGTATTTCTTTAATAAAAGTTTTATTCAGTAACCGATTTACAACTTTCTACCATGTCACAAAATAACTGATTGTAGTTTCTTAAAATATAGCAAACGTAGCTAAATGTTAGAAAGCATTGAGGCCATTTTCACTCCGCACCGGCCCTTTAAATGTAAATCCACTTTTAAGGATTTACGTGACGTCATTTCCTGAGGGAAAAACAGCCACCCCACAATCTTTCGGACCTGGAGAATATCAGTTACACTTACCTACGAAAACATACGGTGGATGGGCCACGCTGCGGCGTAGAAGATGGACATTTCAAAGCACAAAGTAGTTTATTGATAAGGGCCGCGGCTAGAGGACGCTTCTCCACTGGCGGAACAGCAGTCAGTCTGCAGTAAGTGTCGCTTTTGTCTGTGGTCTGAGGATCAACAAGTGGATTCCCGCTCATCCCGAAGGTGCACCATATTACATTAATCGCCACAGCCGTATTGTAACTCGTAGCTGTTTGTGTTATTGGATGAATGCTACGTTTTAGGCCGTTCAATGTAAGTTATGCGCATCTTTTTTTCTTCAGCAAACAGGTGTCAGAGGAGTTCAGCTCCTGTTTTAGCTCTAAACCACAAACAAAGCACTCCTGACGATACTTTAAACGGACCACTGTCTGTTTTGGAGATTTACCATATTGAAAGTATAGTTAGTGGGGGTGAAAGTAATTTTAGTCAACTGCAGTTGTATCTAGAGCCCCTTATTGTTTTATGGAAATTATAGTTGTAATGACGTAACCGTTAATTGTGTTTTTTTTTTTTTACAGATGCTTCAATAGTTACTTATGCATTCTGCACAAAATTTGAGTGAAACTTTAAGGAAATAAGGTGCCGTGTGTATTATTATAGATTCCACACTTGAACTGTTGTTATAAAAACTACAGGGATTTTGTAACTGGGATTGTTTCTTTGTTTCAGACTCTTCCTGAACATGCTGAGCTTCCTTCGCCGGACTCTGGGACGGCGGTCCATCCGCAAACATGCAGAGAAAACTCGACTCCGGGAAGCCCAGCGAGCCACAACACACATCCCGGCTGCTGGAGATGCCAAGTCCATCATCACCTGCAGAGTGTCTTTGTTGGATGGCACAGATGTCAGTGTTGATCTGCCGGTGAGTTAACTAACACATTTAAGTTTGGTTGAGTATGATTTTCAGAAACTGATCTGTTTAGTCAGTTCTTGCCGGTTATACTTGTTGTGATACACTCTTGCTTGGCTAAATTGTGCAACTCAAGAAAACAGGTGACCTTTATTTAAGCTCAAGGTTAAATCCTAGGCATTGGTTTTCAGTCTCTGCTCCAACAGAAACTTGCTTACTGAGTCACGCTGATACTCCAGTATGGCAGAGAATGCTCTCCATTGTTCACTGCTGTTTGAGTCTGTTTTCTTATTACATAATCCTGGGAGAAAAGTTCAGTGAAACTAGACAGTCTCTGGCGGTGATTAGAGATGTGCTTGTCATATACGAGTCTTTGCTTTCCACTTTTTGATTTGAATCACCTTGACTTGAACCTATGAGATTGGAAATTTGCTTACAACCCACGAGTTCATATTCGATGCATGAATTCGTAAGGCCTTGAAATGATCAACATTATCATACAAGCCTTCTGACCCCGATCGTTGTTCATTCTATTTTAGCAGGCAAAGGCCTTTTTATTAAGTAAACATAAGAACTACATTTATATTCAGAGATAAATTTGGTGCAGATATGTGTGTTTCTGCACCAAATTGCATGTTTGTCTCAGTTCGGGCTTTTGAATCCTCTTTGTTTTCTGCTTTCTCTTTTATAAGTGTTAACTCCATATTGCCATTATATAATATAATATCATGAGCTTCATTTAATGTGAATTTTAATTGTTACTTTAAATGTTAATAATGACTAGGTTATGCTACTTCGTTAGACTAAACAAAGATAAAATGTGATCTAAATTAGATTTTTTTTTAATGTTGCTTTTGGCATTATTACTTGAGGTTTGACTTGTAAAAGTGTTTGATGATTCAGGGTGTGCCCTCAAGCCCGGGTCTCAGAGATATGACCCAGATGCTTGTCATTCTGTTTACTGATTAGCCGTAATACCATCATCCCTCTTGTAGCATGTGGCCATTGGACAGTGTGGACACAGTGAATGGCTTGATCCCCTGAGCTTCTTTATTTCTCTGTTTACACTGTTACTCAGCCTCTGTCAGGTCTTTTCTAGACCTCCACCTGAATGTGTTAGGTTTGATGTATGACTGATTGTATTGTGGAACTCGTGAGTGTTTTGCATTTCTCCTTTTCGTTCCTAGCTAAAGTACAGTATTTCCACTGAGGGCCTGTTTACACCTGGCGTTATGTGTTTTTGTCCATCTGATCACAAATAAACCGTTTTGATATAATAAAAGGTTTTGAGCTTTTCACATCCACGGGTTGTTGAAAAGGCATTCGATCGGATGGCTGTTGTAGTGCCTGCACGCTTGTGGTCGAATGCATTCCAACAGCTACTAAATACCGCCTATTGAGCAAACATGTAAACATTGTGGTATGTGTTGCTGGGAAGCACCTTGTCAAACAGGGTTTAAACATTGCCGGGTTGAACTAGGGCTGGACAGTATATATCGATATTATGCAAATCTCATCAGTAAAGCCTGTTTTTTTGATTAGCGGTAAATCTCCATCTCTCTCATCTGTCAGTTTTCAAATGGAGCGCCAGTTAATACACAGAGCCGTAGATCACTGACAAGCGACACAATATCCTGTTCATTTTCGCGGGTGATTTATAGGGGTCGTTTGTCAATGATCTACGGCTCTATTCGGTGCCCAGCCCTGGTTTGAACTAGAAAGTTTATTTTGAAGTATTAGCATGAGTCCATATCATTCGACGAGATTCGAACCTCGTCTTTTTCTGTTGCTTTTTTCATTTTGTGACAGTTGTGTAATCTTATTTTGTCTGCCGGATCGAAATAACAGAAAAACCCAGCCCAAAAAGAGCCAGGTGTTAATGTGTCTTCTTTGTCCACTTGCATTATATACTGTATAACAAATTTAGCTGGTTTCCTTGGAATTTCATCTGCTGTCATTTTGAGTGCATTGACAAATTTGAAGGACCCATATTTTAAAATAACCATAGAAACCATTAACCTGCACAATCTACTTTTTTGCATCAGTGGTTTTCAACCTTTAAGACTCTAAGGCCTGCCGTTTGACAAGACAATATTTAAAGGTCTTCATCTGGTGCTTTAGTAAATTTAAAATGAATAGTCAGTACTTTATCACAGTGGAAAAAACGCAAGAAAATAGGGCCATAATATTATGTCTTAAAAATAATGTGTATTTCTCAGTTCCTATTAGAAGCAAGACATAATAGGAAGATAATAGCAATTCACTGCACAGAAAATACAACGGTTAGATTTTAATTAAAGGCATAAATATATGTGACCCTGGACCACAAAACCAAATTTTCAAAGTTGAGATTTATACATTGTCCAAAAGCTGAATAAATAAGTTTTCCATGAATGTATTGTTTGTTACGATAGGACAGTATTTGGGTGGTAGAATATCTAGAACATGACATTTACTTAGTGTATGGACAATTTTGACCCATAAATGTATTTGGAATGTACCTGGGCTACTTGTGACTGGCTTTGTGGTCCAGGTTCACATATTTGTTTTTGAGCATCAATTGTAGGTAGTGCTGCACGATTAATCACGTGGCAATCGCGATGTCAGCCTGTGCGATTACATTACAGCAAATGTTGTGATTTATATTAAATAAATAAATGTATTAGTGGATGCAACAAGACATTCATTCTTGCTCACACCAGACGCTAATGAAGCGGTAAGCGCGAGTCATTTACATGTTAAGTCAATGCAAAGATGCAATTAGACATCCTGCAGCAGGATTCACTTTAAACACGCCGGCTTTACACTGCACGCATAAGCAAAGTGGAACATATTCAGATCAGGAGCAGCGTGCCGATTATGCTTTCATTCTGGCAGCTTGTACTGCAGGCTGTAGACAAGCATCTTTCTGTCTTATTTCCCAGAGTTCTTCTCCGAACACTGTGTGCCATGTGCTTTGATTTATGTCATTTCTCTGCACCTGCTACATGCTGTGTGAAAGCTCTCATCCATTAACATGGGCGGCGGAAAAAATATGCGCTGCTTGCGCCCTGCTGACGCGTGCCAGTGTGAAACTGGAGTAAACTCCACATGCTATTCGCGTGTAGTTGAGCGCTTGAACGAGATATATTCGCCCAAGTCGCCACAGGTGTGAACGCACTTTTAGCAAAGAGGGATTTGAGAAAAGGATTGGCACACTGGACAAGAGATATCAATAGAAATATACTAAGTATATGTTACATCCTGCTAAAATGTTTTGGGACAACATGAAAAAAATATTAAAATGGTTATTATTTTATCACTTTTGTTTTATTGATCTGTACTTTTGACTTTTTAATTTTATTTTAAAATTAATGTAATTTAATTCAGTAATGAAAAGATGTTACTGTTATTTAATTTTGTACAATTTATTTTTTATTTGAAAACATTGTAAATTTATAGTTGTTGCTAGATTGCACTGTATACTGTATCTTACTTGAGAAATACAGATTTCAGCGTTATTAGTAATCTGTGTGGGCATTTTCCTTTATAACAATCAAGTTGAGTCAAACCACTTATATATCGTATCGCAAATCGCAATTTTGACCTTAATAATCGCAATCGCACATTTTTCCCAAATCGTGCAGCCCTAATTGTAGGTGTTTGTTTTGTGGGTTTGCTTAAATCGGTTTGTTTATCTTTTTATTTAATTGTTTGCCATTTTATTAATGCAGTGTGGAAAGTCTAATTGATATTAGTGGTTTACTGAGGGCACTGGGTTATGTTCCTCTGGTTTGATAAAGAGCAGTGTGGTCTCTGGGCTGGTCACTGTAGATTACAAATGGCCTCTTTGAGGCTTGGCAAGGAAATAACAAATGTAAGCAGGATTCACATACCCGAGTAGTTTACTCTTAGATCTAAGATCTAATCTGCCTTTGTTTTCCTTTGTACTTATTGTAGATAGCTGGAACTATTTTGTTGTTGTTTTAAAGATTGTGCTGATGTGCTATACACAAGGGAAAGAAGAGCATAAACTGAACTAGTGGTGACCGATAAATCAGAAGATGAGTTCCAAACTGCATAACTAAGTGTAAACAACCCCACCAAAGACATCAAGTGAGCAGATGCCAGTCTACATCACAACTTCAATAATAACAAAAAACATCAATAATTAAACCTAAAGGAGGTTTTTGGCAGGATATTAATTCTACACTATACACTTTTTAAAAAATCATTGCAAATACTAAATTCACAAAAATTTTTGTTTTTTCTAGTATCCCGTTTTGTACAATTTAAGCACCAAAGTACTGAAAACCCAACCATGGCACATCTCTAGAGGCAACAAATGCATTGTATAGTACTATGCAGTTGGAAAAGACATAAATATCTTTACAGTTTGCAAGCTGCACAAACATGCATTGACCATCTGGTGCATCTCCAAGGAAAAGCTTTTCAAACAGTCACCCCGGATACCCATAAATACTGAATCGCTGTTTCACTGGCCAGTGTGGAGGTGGAGGATTCAAGTTGACTTAAAGGGATAGTTCACTCAAAAATGAAAATTATCCTGTCTTTTACTCATATAGGATACTATAAGCATAAAAGCATACTAGGTGTATGCCACATTCTTTCAGATGAATCCAATGAGATAATAATAAAAGTTGTCCAGACCTCTCCATGCTTTTGAATAGGTTTATTTATTATTTTTTTTTACTTAAAGACATGTAGTGCATCAGAGGGAATCGGACACTTAAGATTTGATCGGAACATTGAAACATGAGGAACCAAATTCCACAAAGAGGCTTCAAGACAAAAGGAAGTCATAAATCATAAACCCTGTTGCCTGCCTGATGCAAGCAGATCCAACAGACATTGTCACAGGACAGCTTACAAAATGAACACAAAAAACACATATTGAGAACTCAGGAAGGAGATTGTCAATATTGTGCAAATAACCAAGATAATGGTCAAAGACACAGGACATCATCATTACATGGGTAAAAAAATAAATAAAGTTGTTTTTGGATGGATCTCCATCCCCCAACTCAGGACCAGACTGAAATTCCTGATGAGACCTTTAACCCTGATTTTCACAAAAACTGCCCTCACGTTCACCAAAATGGCACAAAATTGCTTTTTTATGCCTATCCAGGCTTAAATTACACTAAACTGGACCTAAATCACTGATATGCATTACTGCATATTATATGTAACCCACAATTTTAATTATCATGTGTTAATCACTCACTGTATATGTATTTTGAACAACTATTGAACGTCTATAGTTTAATATCCGTGTTTAGTATGGTTTTACTTAAATTTTCTTGCGTGAAATGTTTCTTCCCACCAATTCTTATTCAAATGTATGATATTCATGTTATAGAAATCTTGTCCAAACTTATATTCTGCAAGAGCAAGAAAAAACGGACCATGTAACTGATAAGATAACATTTGGATTTATGATTTGGGGAGGATAATTATTGCCAAAAATGTCGCCAAGGGAGTCTGAAAAGTCACTAAGTTGGCAACACTGCTTCTTCCATTGTCGAAATGAATGTGTCTTGGGTGGTTACGTAACGTGCATCGTCACGTGATATTAATCACCATTTGGACGATAGACCAAAATCTCTATAGGTTGACAAATTTCTACCGGTTAATCATGTCTACCGTATGTGTATCGCCAGACCCTGAGCTAGAATGATATCTACTGTTCTATTTACATGATTTTCGAATGTGTCCAAACATGAGTTTAAAAGCTCAAGACACTATTCAAATTACACTCTTAGCCTCAGCTTTTGTAGCCCGGTTTGTAAAACTATGTTCTTTGCCACTGTTTGCTTTCTTTAAGAGCCATTCCACGTGCTCCATCCTGCACACCTGTCGCTGCCTAGCCACGATGAGAAGAAAACCTAGTCTCGTTACTTAATATCTTTTACTTTCTTTTCTTTCCGTGAGTGCTCGTGTTAGTTAAGTTTTGCTTGCCGTGTCTCCAAGGCTCCGATTTTCCGCATCAAACTTCAAACGGGTCGCGACTCGCTTCTCCTTTAGCCACCGCCCAATCATCGCCCTCCCAAGACTTCCACAAGACAACTGACTTCCAGCCAATCAGCAACCTCGGGGGACCCCTTTCTGCAGCGAGGACCACTGAAAGAATCCCGTAGCACAAAGGCAACGCAAGTACAAACCTCCAGATTCAGGCTGAACTGGTGAAATTGATAGAAACGTTAACCTCATTGACAAACTTTTTCATTCTCTTAAACTTACATCTTTCCTCACTTTCTCTCTTTTTGCAACTCATACGAATGTGTGAATGCATGCGTTTGTGTTAGTTTTGTTTATGCGTCTTAGGTTTATCCAATAAAGCCATATTTATAATTGAAAAGAGAAGGATCTTGTGTTTTGTGCTTAGAAGTTAATGTCCTTAACTGCCAATCTTGTTACCGTGCTTATTAATAGTGTTTACACTATAATCTGGATTTTAATATCTAGCGCAGAGGTGATGTTATGCGGTAGTTTGAGGGAGTGACAACTGCATTCTATAACCAAATTCGCAGACATAACTTTTCTAGGACATCCAGCCACATTCACAAAAGAGATGCTCTACCGCATGAACACGCTCCTACTGTGTGTTGGGGTTTCTGTAACTTACATAGATGTGTTGCTGTATGAGCTGAAGGCTGTTCTTCACCAAAATATAAAAAGTGCTGTCAGTGAAGGAAGATTCGACAGGTGCACTCGTAGTTCAATTAAACACTTACCACTCATAAAGTGGTAAGATGTTAAAATTTAATAGACTTCGCCATCTTTGATGGGCTTGACTCTGGCTATACATTCCTATAGACCGTATTCAAGAAGCTACTGTAAGTTGCTGTGTGAACTGTTGACATTTCAGTACTTGCACCTTTAAGTGAATGTTGTTGTCAGTCCCAAAATCTGACCATGTGTATGTGCAACTTCTCAACTTCTTTGAGTTCTGACAGTGTTCTATGAGAAAAACACTGCTCTGACATTTGAAGGGGCAGTACATTAACGAGGATGAATTTGGAAACATGAGTAAAACATGTTAAACAAACTTAAAAGAAAAAAACTCCAAAGCAGACATGAGAACACTGACTTTTCATTTGTTATTCAGAACTGAAAAATATATTAATGAGAGAGGATGGTGAATGTGGGTTCAGAACAAGCAATTAAACCTAGAGCAACTTTCTGTCCAGCTTGCTGGAAGCACACTGAGGAATGTAACTGCGCCTCTAAAGGCTGTATATTGGCCTAGCAGCCTGGAAAACCTCAGCTGAACAATGTGAGTCCTGAGCCTGGGGTTCACTCAAGCACACAATGGACTCTTTGTCTGCATTCTTGCAGCTCGCTGGGATGCTTTGTACACTATGCCAACTCACTGGGGCCTGCGTGAGCATCCGGTGCTGTTCGCCTGGACTATGGCTAAACTGGCCGTCCCAACTCTGAGTGCCGCAGTTGGGTGAGACACTTGTGTGTCAGCGCTCTTTGTTTCATACATGGAGATGCTAGCATGGATGTACCTGTCCTTAAACTTCTTTGGGTGCTAAACTAGCTAAACTATGCTAAGGATAAAGGGGCTTGTTTGTCTTGGATCTTGTGGAAACAAGAAATTGAAACTTATAACTCACTTTTATTTACATCAGACAGTCCATGAAATGAGCCCTTTGTTAATCGCCTCTAGTAGTAACATTTATCACTTGCTGAAGTCCAACCTTTAGAAATGTTTGACTATTCCTTTTTTGTTTATGTCTTTAGTGGTCATGGGTCAGGGGCTTCCTTCGTTGTTGTTGATGCAGAACTATAGTTTGAAATTAGATACAGTTAATGTCAAGTGGTTGAGTTGTTGAGGCTTTTTCAGACAAAGTCAGAAGAGTTCCTTGAATCTTTATGTGCCATAGATGGATAGTTTTTGTATTTTAACAGAGCGTTTAAAACACACACACATTTTAAGCGAATTTTAACGATCTGAAGGTTTTGCTTTAGATGTTTGGAACTAGATTTTTAAATGTGTCAGTGCTATTTCAAGCCAGAACATTTAGTTCCAATACACATACTTGGTTCTAAACAAGTGGTTTGTGTAATATTGCGTACTTAATATCAGTTTAAAAGCTATGCATGTGAGGCAATGGAGTGTTAGGATTGAAATCATGTTCTCTCTCTTTCTCTCCAGAAAAAAGCCAAAGGTGCAGAGCTTTTTGAACAGATCATGTATCACCTGGATGTTGTCGAGAAAGATTACTTTGGCCTGCGCTTCATGGATTCAGCCCAAGTCCCGGTAAGAGCAAAAGGATTTCTAGATAGTGAATGCAAGATGTGCTTTGATATGTCAGCTGATATGATATGATATATGATCTGATTGATGGGCCTGCTATGTTTAAATGGTCAACACTTGCTCACCTCCTGTGTGAATGGTTATATCATGATTACACCAGAACACTTCAGTTGTAATCTGCAATGAACATACTTTGCAAAAAGCTACATGCAAATGAGGACTGCAGCATTTCACAGTTCAAACTTACAAGGGAGTTAGTTAGAGGTGTGGGGGAAGGTTACTTAAATGTTTGCAGGCAGCGAATGGTGGCCAATGAAGTCGAAGAGAGTTGTAACATGCACTCTCGACCTGATGTTTTATGCCAGTCCTCATTCACTGGGTGGTCTTCATGATGTGGTTTGAGTCAAACACAACTCCTAGAATTCCTGACTGTTTGGACAGCTTGTTACTGCCCTCAAAGTAAAAATCAGGAGGGCTTTTCTCATTCACATTTTATTATATTATATTATATTTTATATATATATATATATTACGGCTGTCAAATGCTTAAAATATTTAATCAAATTAATCCAAATTTTCAGTGAATTATTCTCTATTTGCTGCTACACCTGAATCCTAACCATTTTTGTGTTTTTTCTGAAATGCATACCAAAAGATAAATAACAGGACACAGATGCATCATTTTCATATGATGTCTGTTTATTAGCCTGACCAAGCATTCACAAAGCCGCTGTCACCAAGTCTCATGCCAGTTTCACACTGCACGCGTAAGAAGCGCATATTTTTTCAGCACCCGTGTTGACGGATGAGAGCTTTCACACAGCATGGGGCGGCGATAGTTTCGGCGCCGAGTCTATTTTTACTGCACCGCTTGCGCTGAATAAAGTGCGTTGTTCTTGATCTAAACTGGTACGGTTAACATGAAAAGTAGAAAATCGTGGAATTGATTGTGTTTCGTATTTCACATTCACCATATGAAAAATAAAATACACAAAAACAAATCACTAAAACGATTTTTTCCCAAACTTCAAAGGTCTGTTAAATGAATATATCTAGAGGCATTTGTTAGCGCAATCAACACGCGCTGCTCCTTCTCTGCATACGCACCGCTTACATCCCAATGGTTGTTGTTTTGCCCTCAATGTCCCACTTAATGTTACGTGGAACAGACAGGGACAGTTCTTTACAAGCCTCCGCAAAATGACGCTAAGAAGAAACCCCAGAAGATATGTGAAGTATAGCTCCATTGTGTTCTAAGTAAAAAAAAAAACACACAATATCATACTTTTATGTTGGTTTTAATATATATAATTTTTTTTTGCTGTATTAAAAAACATACTGAAAAAATTTTGAATAAAATGTTGTTCCAGGGTCAACAAAATAAGTTAACCCAGGAACACAGCAAAATCAGGACGTGTGTGACACCACTGCGTCGTATCGAACCGAACCGTGATTTTTGTGAATCGTTACACCCCTAATATATATATATTTATTTATAAAATAAAATGAGTGTGTATATGTATGTATATATGTATGAATGTATGTGTATTCATTTAATTTTCCTTTTTTTAATGTCACTTGTTAAAATTTTCTGATGGTTTTCCAGTAGCAATCATCATGTAATAACTTCTATTCTACTTGTTAAAAAGAACTTAAGCACACTCTGATAAATATTTTGTTGACAGCTATGTACTTTTTAAGAGTAATAAAATATTGAATCTGCAAAGAGACAGAGCTCAGACTAGTGCAGAGTCTTACGTGAAAGAGGGAGGGAAGAGCGTGTGAGGAATGTGTGGGAGAGATCGAGACACTCTATTCTTCCATCAGCATGAGTGCCTCCACCCTCCCTCCCTCCACATTGTTCATGCATCACCCCGTTAGAACGGCCCAGCTCAATAGACGGGACAGAATTTTCTAGTGTTTTCAAACCAGAGTAAACTAGCTAAAGTGACTGATGAATTACTAAATTATTCATTTTATTATTGTACCCAGACATGTTGTTACATGTAATTATATATTGACTAAAAACATCAAATAGACTATCATGAGGTTAATATTTTTCATATTTGATATGCATCAAATTTAAGAGTCTCCATTTCCTCAAACATGTGACATGTTTAATTGTCTTACATTTGCAGCACTGGCTTGATGTCACCAAAAGCATCAAAAAACAAGTCAAAAGTAAGTAAAATATTGTTCTTACTACAGAACTAACTTCTTGGTGGATGTTGTTTTGTACAGGTTTGATTAGATGAGCAACTTTATGGCCAGATACAATGCACTCCAGCACTCCTCCATACAGAATAAATTGTGGTTATTTACCCAGAAGCTCTGTTCCAAATCTTGTGGGCTTCTATGCCTTGTGTTAATAAGGTAGGCAGCTCACAAGTATTGGGAACAGAGCAACATTTTCCTTCGTACTCAGATCTGTTTGTATAAGGTTAATGCTTTACTATGTCTGTGAAGGGCAGGTAATGATGAACCATGCATGGAAACTGCATGACGTTCTTTCTGAAATTCTGTTACTGTTCTACAGTCTTAATTTTTAAAATCTACTTGCTGTACAGTTTTTGCACTGGAAATGTATTTTCTAGTAAGGCATTTTGCCTTGTTGACCATGTGTTCTGTTCTCTGCCTTGTTTCAGTTGGACCACCCTATTGCCTCCATATGAGAGTAAAGTTCTACTCCTCAGAGCCCAACAACTTACATGAGGAGCTAACAAGGTGCATCCTGTTTATACCATTACCAATCTACTAATATTCACACAACTGTTTCACTCACCGCTTTCATCTTTGTTATCTCTTGTAGATATCTTTTTGTACTACAGTTAAAACAGGATATTCTCAGTGGCAAGTAAGTGAAGTTATTTTGAATGGTCTTGAAGGTTAAAAATGAATGTTATTTGTCTGCTTATTTATTTAAGGTTGGCTTACATGAAATGTGTTTTTGAGCAATTTTGAGTCATCTACATTGACTTAATATATAAACGTACAGAGGCCTACCAGAAAAGTTGTCTGGATTTTTTGTTGCAAAAACCTTTCACATCCTACTCAGTTTGTGGCAATGTAGTGCTTTGAGAAAAAAACAAAAACTTTTTTTTCTAAATCCGTTGTGATCTTGTTTGTTCCAGGTTAGAGTGCCCATTCGACACAGCAGTGGAGTTGGCTGCATATGCTTTACAGGGTAAGTGACAGAAATGTATTTTTCTAAAGATCAATTCTGAAAATCTGTGATTTACAATACCTTTCTAAAGTTTGTTGTTGTTGTTTTTTTTTGTGCTCGCATGATATCAAAATAATGCATTTTTCACCTAACCCAGTACTACACCAATTAATTAATTGTTAATTTTTGGAAAATAGACATGAACAGGTATACGAGATGTCAAATAGGTCATGTAAAACGTATAAGACTTACTCTTTGATATTTACTGAAAGGGAAAGAAAAAACAGTTTGTGATTTTAATGTAAGAATCTTTTGGATATGAAACATACTTTAATATAATGTCCATATTTCAATGATACTAGACAGCATTTTTATTCAGAAATATTTTATTAGACATTTTTTTGTTGTTTTGTTTTTACTGTTATTTTAGTTTATATTTTAATTTATGTTTTTATTGTATGGTGACATCTGAGTTGAAATTGTTAAATTATTGCAAGAATATTAATGAAATTGTGTGATTGATGTAGTTGAATTGTTTGTGCCATGAATATATCCCTTGCTGCTGACATTGCAATAAATCGTAAATAGAATAAAATCAATTCTTAGCTTGTTCCAAACTTCTGCAGCATTTTGGGTCACCGAGAAAGAGGGTGGACAACAGTTTGAAATGTTTCTCTCTCGTTCTCAAAAATAAATGACATCTCATTAGTGTGGGTCTGAAAGAAAGGCCCCATAATCCCCCTCTTCCCACTGTGCTCTGATCTTTTACATAAATGCACAGCACTATTCTTTCATTTAGAAACAGTTTTTAATGCTGTTTTGGAAACAGTCATGTGATCTCAAGCTTTGAGGGTCATTCCATGACATGTTTTATCTTTTGTAGAGAATGATGTGTCCTTTTTTTATTTTTTTTTTCTGATTGTCTTTACTGTGGAACAACTTGAACTACGTTGTTACATTAT
The DNA here is from genome assembly GCA_032359435.1 of Enteromius unitaeniatus. Taxonomy (NCBI): domain Eukaryota; kingdom Metazoa; phylum Chordata; class Actinopteri; order Cypriniformes; family Cyprinidae; genus Enteromius; species Enteromius unitaeniatus. Next base: position 1,658,890 of record JAUMHI010000259.1, on the reverse strand, counting down.
GACTAATGGCACAACCACAATATTAAACAAAACAAAAAACTGGTACAGTTCAGGCTGTGAGGGAGGATTCTGTCCTGATAATGGTCATTTTTAAACCAAAAATGTAAAATAATGTTGTTTTTGAGCTGTGCAACCTTTGTTTTTCAGCTGAATTGGGTGATTGTGACCCAGCTGAACACGGACTTGACCTGGTGTCAGAATTCCGCTTCATCCCAAACCAGACAGAAGAAATGGAAGCAGCCATTTACAACATGTGGAAGGAGTGCAGGTATAAAAAAGAGAGCTCATTCTATAAAAAAACACACCTCCTATCCGCACGTTGGGACTTCTTTTAAGTACGTGTTTAGAGAGGAAATATAAATGTAAAGCAGGAGAGTGAATGTCAATGTATGGGTCATCACCTCTGACTCTTCTTGGATCTCTGTCTACTCAACCAAAGCTCTACTGTTGACCCTGAACACTTTATATGTGATTTATGACCCATCACTGTAACCTCGACAAGTAATCTACAGCAGATGTGCAGCAGCTTGGGTTGTTTCACTTTCTTTAAATTTTGCTCTACCCTGTTCTTTGCTGATGTTGCAGGGGCCAGACGCCAGCACAAGCTGAGATAAACTACCTAAATAAGGCCAAATGGCTGGAGATGTATGGAGTGGACATGCATATGGTCAAGGTACGCATTTGAAGGATGCAAGAGTTTGTTAAAATCAGAATCTTGAGGGGGGCTCTCTTCAATCCGGCTATATCCAGAAACTTATCTGCTCTTTATGTTGCCGTCTCCTCCAGGCACGAGACGGAAATGAATACAGCCTCGGTCTGACCCCCACCGGAGTGCTCGTGTTTGAGGGAGAAACTAAGATTGGCCTGTTCTTCTGGTAAGTGCTCCCTCAACAGCTTATAATAGCTGAAGTGTCCTTTCTGCATCACAAAAATTGAATTTTCTGAAGGATTTGAAAAAAATATTGCTTTTAACAAAAAAAACCTCTAACTAGGTTCATATAGATTGTTGAGTTTAATTGTTTTCTAAAATGTTTTATAAAATTTAAGGTAACATTGGATATATTACATGGTATAAGAAAGTATTATATTTGGAGACAGTAAAACAGTAACTGTGATTATAGCTTAATGTGATCTCCCTCCTCTGTTTAAATGAGCATCTAGAAGGGTACTATTGTATTTCAGGCTTGTTTTTAATTACAAATCCCACATTAGGCATTAAATCTTATTTTCTAGCCGTTATTATTATTGGCTATATAATACACTATCTGGTTATAATTTAACACACTTTTGTTTAGCACTGTCAGTGCATAGAATTTGCACATACTTCAGTAAATGTAATGACAATGGCCATTTTATCTAAAACAAACTGGTTTTCACCACAGGCCTAAGATCACACGTCTGGACTTTAAGAAAAGCAAACTCACCCTGGTGGTGGTAGAAGATGATGAACAGCTAATGCAGGAGACAGAAGAGGTAAAGACACATCTCAGGCAGGCCCACACAAACACATCATCAAAAACGCTACGAACACTTTTGACTTGTGTGAGCTTTAAATGGATCTCGTCACCACTTCTGACTGAACAAATGGTTGTTTTGTGCTTTACATACCAAATGCTGTTATACTTGCTAGTTATGTATGTAGTTGTTTTTTCGAAGTTCTCTACGGTGTGCAATTGTTTATGCTACCATTGCGATATAGCAAGAAATTTAGCAGTTTATATTGTGACGTGAGACATGTGTCTGTGCATCCAAGGACAAACCACTTTGTGCGTGTATGTGCTCTTGCTGAGACTGCTCTTGGCTTCTCTCCAGCTTGAGTTAATAAACGACAGTCTCCCTTCAGGCATGCCTGGCCTCTGAAACACTTCACACTTTATAAAGCACTGGAGCTGTGAATGTGTGGACAGAACTGCCTGTCACTGCCCAAAGTTTGAAACTACAATTACAATATCAAGCTTGACACATGATGGTGTCAGACAGCCAGTAAAGGTGTATTTTGAAATGGCTTAGTAATTAGTAGACCCTGTCCTGTATAAGATTGTACAAAGTCTCCTTGAGTGGTACAGTATGTCATTGCATATGTTGTGCCTATGCAGTAAAACTGATAATAGCTTCAGGCAGAATTGGATTTTGCTCAAACAGGGTAGAAATTAGACTGAGCAACTGGAAGTATGTTTTTTGGGGGGGGGGTTTGTCTTTGCTACCAGACAAAGACTGCAGAATGAAAGCTGAGACAAATAACACTCTTGCTTTGGTACAAATCCTAATGAGTTTTCAAAGACAGCATCCTAAACTCAATGGAAAATCCTCAATGACTGCTTTGAAACACAATGCATCAGCATTAACAGAAATAGCACTTTTTTTTGTGCCTAATAATATTTTTTTACCACATTGTTCAGCCTTGTAAACATTCTATTTAGATCAGTGTTGTCAAAACACCCGGTACTTCAGTACCAAGACGGTACTAAAGAATTTGAAATGTTACAGTAGCAGGTTTTCTAAAGTACCGGTAGTACAGAGCAGAGCAACAGGTAAACCCGGTTCTTGCTGCGCTACCCAAAAGGTGCACACTGCGCAGTTGCGTCTTCTTCATCGATATAGTGAACGGTGGTGCTACTGATGAGGCGGCTCTGAATCTGCTCATTGAAAAGAAAGGAGGAAAGAGCCACATGTGGAAGTATTTTGTT
>JAUMHI010000259.1:1589371-1618604 GCA_032359435.1 Enteromius unitaeniatus | reverse complement strand
TGAACTCTCTCTTTATGTCCTCCAAATATAAAAAAAGAAAGAAATGTTTTAATGACTTATCTTAAACTACAAATTCAAGCAAGTGATGTATTCTTCTACACATGTCAATAAATCTTTTCCCGTGGGTTAACTGTAAAGTTCATAATGCTGTTAAATATATAACAGGAAGTAAAGAAACAAAAAGTTGTGTTCAAACCTCTCCACTAAAAGAAAGTCTGTACATTACCATATATTTCTTTTGAACATCAACATATTTAAAGAGCACCAATTTGTGCCAACAATTTAATATTTTAACAAGAACAACATGAATGGCTGCAGAAAGGGCTGTGGATAGATTCATAGTTCATGTAAATCATACTAACGAGACTAGTCGGAATCAGGGGCTGTGCAGCCTGTTCTCATTTCACAATGTATACATGAATACAACATGCTTTATAAGACCATTTTGGACCATTAGGCATGGATTTTTTTTTGTGTAGTCATGGGGGCTGATCTCTAAGCAGGTTAATTGCATTTTCAAATCTGCAGCCTTGGGGTGACTGTATGGAAATGTTTGTGAAACACAATATACTTCAACCTGACATCAATGACAAGACGTAAAGTCTGGCAGATAAAAGCACTGTCAATACAGTGTGCATCAGACACTTCCTGTGAAGTAATGAGTTTGTGTTTTTTAAGGTCCGGCATTTTGTGAGATCAGTCAGAGAGATTTAGAAAGAAAGAGCGTGTCAGAAGAGGGAATCAGATCTTGTGAAGGAAAAGTAAAAATCAAAGAAAGACAGCATACCAAGCGAGGTGCAGACAGTGCTCAATACAGCCATGTTTTTGAGTCTCTTTTGTTCATCAAGGCTGCATGTATAATCAAAATATCTATTATTACAATTTAAAATAATGTTTTCTATTCTACCACATTATAACATGCTATTTATTTTTAAATCATTATAATATGCAGATTTTTTGCTCAATAAACATGTCTTATTATCAGTCTTGTAAACCATTTGGTATTTCATTCTTTATAAGTAGTTTTTAATAAAAGTATTAAATTCTTTAAAAACAAATCTTACTCACACCAAACTTTTAAAAGATAATGTACCCACATACCTAATCCATCCAGCCAACAACGTCAGAAGTCAGAAGTCCCCTTAAGTCAGAATTATCATTTTAATGAGGCAAGCAAACATCAGTGCCATCACTATATCTTAATTATCAGCAAAGATATTTAAAGAAATTTAGTTTGGCCAGTATTATGTTTTAATTTCAGCAGCAATAAAACTAAATAAAATAAAATTTTGGCAGAAAATACCAGTCGTTTTGCTTACGTTGCGACCTAAAGGTGACAGAGCTACTATTACTTACTACTACTACCATTATCTCAATCACATGCTCTAAACTGTCCTTTAGTTTAGTAAACTAAATTACATGGAAATTAAATTAAATCAAACTTAGTTTCCAGGAGCAGCATTGAGGTAGGTAAAGTAGGTATAGGATCGATAATTGCAAACACAGACATACACACTACATACAAACATACATGCACAAAAATGCACTAATTAGCTTGCGATGTCCATCTATGCTATAGCAAAGTAATATATATATATATATATATATATATATATATTTTAAATCTCAGAGCTACAGGCAAAAATCACATCACATTTTCCTCAGAACCTAAATGTACAGCACAAAACATTTGCATTCGCCTCTACATCTGTTCATGAAGTCAAAAATGACTGGTTAAGCTGTTGATTTTGCACAGATTTGAAATCATTACTGAAAATGTGCCATTAGAGAGCTGGCATTTCATTCGACTGGTACACCAAACCTCACTAAATATGGTAATAATTTAGCTAGCAGTTGGAAGCGGTTTATTTAGGTGTTGATGTAGATGTGTTTCTGCCGTCCATTTGTGTACTTATGAATATTCCTATTTGTTTAATTAGTGTAACTGGGCAGCAGGGGAGAGAGTCAGGGCCAAAATCGAGAGAGGCTAAAGCCTGTGTTTTATTGGACTTAATTTACTTTTATTTTATTTATTATTATTTTTTGCCAGTAGTATATTTAAAGCAGACAGGGGGAGAGAGTGCAAACAAACTTCACTGCCAAAAGCTGTACAACCACATACACAGCAAACCCTATTTTTTTACTGATTTGGCTTCTCATAAATGTGCTGACAATAAATGTAATATATATATATATATATATATATGCCCATTAGGCTTTAAAGCTTGCAAATAAACTCAAAGTAATAATTTATACATTATTACATTATACAAAACTTTTCAATGGAGTCTGCTTTCTGCTGAAAATAGACAGATACATAAGATGAATCTCAATATACTGCTGCTTTTTACATTACAGCAGACAGAAATTGTTATCAACTAAAGTTATGAATATTCATAGTGCACATTTGTAGTAGACTGTGCCAGCAGAGGTCACACACAAAGCTGAAATAATTTCTCACCGAGCTCAGCCAAACTGACTTTAACCATGACTAGCTCAAAGGTCAACAGCAAATATCATTCATCTTTTACAAGCAGGCTGGGCCCTCAGGCTCCGGTGTGTGTGTTTGGGTGAACATAAACACATTTCTAATTCCAACTGATCATAATCAACAAAACAAGACGGTGTCAGTTTAGAATATTTCCTAACCATATCAGCTGACATGATTTAGTCATCAGTATCAGTATAATTAGATCACCGGTTAATCAAAGCCCATACTGTATTTATCAGTCATTAATTACAGGTTAGTGGGTAACAATAGCAACATTCTGGCTGTCTGACAAATTAATATTGAGAACAACACATGATTTAAAATTGTATTTTAGCTTTACATTTCGTCAAAGAATAGAAAAGTCAAACCAATCCCTAAAGGACCAGGAAGAAAAGAAAATATAGCCTTCAGTGAAAAGCCTTCAGTCCTTTAGAGAAATATACTTCAGTGAAAAATAGTCATTAAACAATACTGAAGTGAATTATATTTCATTACATTTTTGACTAAATGTCAAATTGCGGTCAATGTGGCCACTAAAATGGTCAAACTGAAGAAATATTGAAAAATGATGTGGATGTGCGCATGTGCTCTACTTTGGCTGAGAAACTCTTGGCACCCTGAACAAACTTTGCACATTTCCTCTCATACAATGTGTGTGATTGAACGATGGCGCTGTTTTAACGTTCAAAGAACAACAAACAAGAGGAAATGTTTTACTACACCTCTGTATCACCATACTGACATGAAAAACACTGCTGCCCATCCGTTCAGTGTGTGTATGTGTGTGCTAAAGTCAACTGCCCTGAAGAGATCTTCTTCATTGAAATGCTCTTTTCCAAAACCATCATCACAAATAACAGTATTGTAAATAAAGAAATAAACTTTATAGATGCTTTTTAACACATTTGAAACATGCCTTAAACTAAAACTGAGCTGCTGACCTTAAAGAAATTAAAATCCGTAAATAAATGAACAGTGCCGTGCATTGACCTTGACTAGATGAGCCAACAAACGTCATTCATCTCAAAGCAGCCAAAGGGAAAAGTGTGTGAGAAAGTGTGTGTGTTCGCCCAAAGACGCAAGTCACACATAACTCACTCATCTTGTTCATATAACAATTTTGGGTGTTACCTCAGAAACACAAGCCTTGAATTTTCCATCCATCACTTTCCTAAGACACAGTCTAATCCATATCCTTAATTTATGTCATTTCACCTCTCACTTTAATGAAGGAATGATCAAAAAAGTTGTAGATTGTAATTTAAGTGCTTAATGAACTCATTTACCGCATTGTTAGGCACAATAAGAGCAGGTTGTTCCACACTTTCTGCTGTTAATGCAGTTGAGGAAAGGTTTCAGAGGTTACTGGGAAATTAGGCTCTGACAGGCAGAATGATTAGACATGCAAGAGATTACCTCTCTCTCTCGCTCTCTTCATCTGTGTGGTGTCAGTGTTCTGGCACATTGTGCTGTTACGCTGCTGATGAACCAACACATGTTGACCTTTTTCCCTCAATCTCATCTGTCCTGTCTAGTATTACCTATAATTGGAGGAGGAGAAGAAAGAGAGGAGAGCATTAGTTTTCATATTGGAATCAAGATGGCTTGATGACATCACAGATATAAGTGCTCTTCTCAACATTTATTTAACCCTATATGGTACACATTGTTATGTTGGATTTTATTTTATTTAAATAAGTCAATTTCTTAACGAAAATGTAATAAAACTTAATGTTTTATTAGTAATATGCATTGATAAGAACTTTAAAGGTGATTTTCTCAGCATTTAGATTTTTCTGTACCCTCAGATTCCAGATTTTCATACAGTTGTTTCTCGGTCAAATATTGCCCTATCCATCCAAATCATACATCAACAGGAAGCTTATTTATTCAGCTTTCAGATCATGTTTAAATCTTAATTTTGGAAAATTAACACTTACGACTGGGTTTTTTAATATATATATAGTATATAAGTAGATTAGATTTCATTTTCATTTTGCTTCTGCACCAAACTTTGTACATGTGGGGTAATGGAAATGCAAATTTAAATAAGAAATGCATTGCTATTTTGAATATTGCATTGCAAATTTATTTTTGCAACACATATGCTTCCATGAGTCTAAATGGTTTGATGCTGGTCGAAATCGTATACAGCCATGCTGTTAACCAGAAAAAACAAGAGCTGATCAACCACAGTACATTAGCAAACAGTGCTAAACATATTGTTATATAGTGCGTGTTTTGTAGAGAGAAAGAATTATTGCCCGTCAGTTGCATGAGGCAAGTGTGATGAGTGTCCTGAATGCTCATGAGCTTTTTTTGCTCTTGATAATGGCAATAACATCAGCAACAAACATTTAGTCATTTCAAACCGTGTCCTCTGTAATATCAGCTATTATCGGACAAGGACAACACACAGCCATACACGTTCATACAAGAACAGTAGACTAAAACAGTATAATCCAGACATTTACTCTCATACTCTCATGTGCACACTGTTTTCTCATTAAAGCCATGTATTTAACTACTCTCATAAAGTGTCTTGGAAGTGACCTTGGGAAGGACTGTTCAGAAATGATGTAATATTAGTTCTAATAAAAGGTGTGGAGAATACATTCATAAAATCTCCCAACACATATCAATAGTAAAATGTGCCATTAAAACAACGAGCAGATTTTTACAAAGTGCGCTTTGTCCTCTGAGGGCTAAGGCAATCTATTAAAGAACAAATGTTCACATGTTAAATGTTCACATGCCCTTGACAAATGAAAAGACAGAGTGTGGATTTTAACACATATGCAAGAGTCTTTCCATACCAGAGTAAATGTACAAAAGAATTCTTGAGCATTTAGTGTGATGGTATGCCAGAATATAAGAAGATATACTGCAGAATATCCTTTTGCTCTTTTCCATACAACAAAAACAGATGGTGCCTGGTACACTCGAGCTCCAAATGTGACAATAAAGCACTATAAAAGCATCATAAAAATAATCCAGGCTGGTATAAAGTAACTAAATAATAATTAAATTGGAATTGGAATTGGAATTGGATTCGAGAGAAGGACAGAGATGGCGCAGTAATATATGAGTATTGCAGCAGCAGGAGTGATGTTCAAATGAAGTGAAGTGAAATGAGATGAACGCAGAACTGAGTGTTGCACAGGAAGTGCATTTCATTCTGTTCTCTGCTTGCACAGACCGATAGCTGAGAGGCAGGTATCCATCTTCACCTGTCTTCATTTAAACTCACACCTGATTGCCCATAGCTACCTCCTATATGAATCTGTGTATGTATCTGTGTTCAGAATTTGTGAGCTGGCTTCCTTTCTTTTTCATATGTTGGAATTTGAATCGAATCAACTACAATTCAAAAGAATTTCAAAAAAAGTAATGACACTGGAAATAAAGTGTTGTTTCACACTAGACATTGAAACCCAATTCAAAACACCAATTTAGCATATTATAACCATTTCTGAGATAACAAAGATAATGATATATGTTATTAACATTCTTGATGAAACCTAAATGAGCATTTCATTGTTATTTCTAGTGTCGTTAAGTCATTTCATTATTTGATTATTTTCTTTTCTGGATTGTTTTGTAAAATTACTGCATATTTTATAAGCTATTAAATATTGTAGCAAACATGTTGCTGGATTCTTTTGTTCGGTTTCTCTCTAACGCATAAAAAATGAACCAGAACATCATCATTTTAAGAGAGAAACTCATTTTTTAGAACATTCAGCTGAAATAACAGAAAGAAACACAATGTGTCAATATGCATTATAAAATATGAAACTACATTAAACAAAAGGTCAGAAGCCCAAAAAATAACTTGTATGAAAATACACCCAAGCTGCACTGCACTAGGAAGGAGGAAGGAAAGTATCTGTCAAAACAAGGTATTCGGCTGAAGAATGGACGACTTTGCTCAGCATTTCTCTTTCGGTAGAGAAAAACCGAACCATTTAAAGCAACTAAATCTACAGTAAGTGGAGAGATTTTACAAGCTCATAATCCCCATTTCTGTGACTGGCCAGTGTAATGTTCTTGAGGGCCTCCATTGCTGGGATATTATCACTCTCTTTCTCGTTCTTTATAGATTTATGAGATGAGTATAATATGTGATGAGAGTATTATTCTTCAGGATGGTCTATGTGCCAGAGCTTGGTTTATCTAACCTCTTCACATTTATCTCCTGTTTCCTTACCGGCCCCAACACGATGGGAAGGGCCTTTCCTTTCTCTCTCTCTCTGTGTGTGTGTGTGTTCATTTCTGCTCAAACTGAATCCCATCATCTATACAGTACCTCCGCTGGTCTAAGATTATTGTCCTTACCTGAATACTAGCATGTTAACATACACATGCTTGTCTAAAGACTTTAGGTTGATGTTATACATATTAACACCCGATTAGTGTCGTGAACGCTGAAATAGAGGGAGTCTGGGGCAAGTTGTCTACTGAAATCTACTGAACATGTTATTGAATAGTAAACAGCTCATTAAATACACGCTGGCCTATATTTTTGCAAGTTGTTGATATGGAACATGCCATTCAATATATGTATGAAAACACATTGATATATATTTATATTTAGAAATAGTATTCATCAGCCTAGGCTGGACCACAAAACCAGTCATAAGAGTATTTTTTTTTTTTTTTTTTTCAAAAATGAGATTTATACATTATATGAAAGCTAAAGAGTTAATAATAATAATAATAATAATAATAATAATGGTTTGTTAAGATACACCAACATTTGGCCGAGATCCAACTACATGAATTTCTGGAATCTGAGGGTGCAAAAAAATCTAAATATTGAGAAAATCACTTTCAAAGTTGTCCAAATAATGTCATTAGCAATCACATTGCTTTAAAAATTTTGATATGTAAAACGTTTTGATATGTTTACCATATAGGAAAATTTACCAAATATCTTCATGGAACATCCTAAATGATTAAAATCCTAATGATGTTTAGCATAAAAGGATGATTTTGATCTATTCAATCTATTTTTGGCTATATCTATGCTACTTATGGTTTTGTGGTCCAGGGTCACATATTAAATTAGAAATGTATAATATAACTATGATCTCAAAGTTACAAAACTGATGACATTTGACATTCTCCTAGTGGCAAAAAATCCATCTCTCATTACTCACTCTTTCTTTCTCGGAGTCTGTAGGAGTTTATCTTGGAGAAATTTGAGAAATCATTAGCATCAGTGATTTCAGCTTGCATCTTCTCAAAATGCCACTTCACTCTGGAAATGTGTTTTTAGGAAGATGAAGATGATGATGATACGAAATTAATAACTTAAAACCATGGCTGTGGGGTGTTTAGTGTAATTACAAGCGCAAAATAATAGTAAAATTGTGTTGATTTTGAACATCAAAGTGTTGGAAACTCTTGCTTGGTCTACAGTCCTTCCTTTTGTCTCTCTTTATTTGCTAAGACACATAAGACACATCCTCTTTATATAGAACTTGCTAAAATAAATGTGTGATTTAAAAGCACACATGCGAATCTGATTAAATCACATTTCCTGGCAAAGTCATATTAGTTTTGTCCTTGTCAGACACAAATCAGATGAAGGTTGAATTGTCACAGAGATGATTTTCACATAAAAGCATAATTTTGGTTTTATGTAAAAAGAGAGACGTTTCATTTTAAATCACCAATGGCTTTCAAAAACAAATGAACTCTCCGGATACTTTATTTCAGCGTAAGAATCCCATTAAATATTATAAAAAAGGCTGCTGTGGTTGCCAGAAGCAAAATATGGTGACAATATTTGAGGCTCATGTCACACATTAATACTCACTGTAAATGATTAATACTCACTGTAAACAGATAAATTGGTCTGTTTCCAGAAATGCATCATTTGTACAGCACTCGAAAAATTTATAATAATAAATAAATGCTATATTTTTCACTGAAGTTATTTACAGCTATCCAATTAAAAGGTTTTTACAGCAGTGTACACTCTATTCATATTACATTAGGAACATGTTTTACAGTGTACCTGTGTGTGAGAATGCTGTCAAACAGTGTGGGATCAGCACGCAGTTTCATTTCCTGGAGATGATTGATGGCTCAGATGGTGTGTTTGTCTGTGGTGGGAAGGAGTTGTCATGACGACAGCGATGTAAACAGCCCGGCGGTCCTGCCTCAAAGGAGCTGATGTGACTGAGTCAGCACACACACACACACACACACACACACACACACACATTTTTCTACTGATGAAAACAAATGGGAGTTGTCTCATCTAGATTGATGTCGCCTTTAGGGTTCACAGTCCCTTCACACACAAAAACACACACACACACTCTCTCTTCACTGACAAATCACCATTATGATTTTATTTCTGCACTCAGCTCAGCTCAGCTTTCTAGAGGCATGATTTTTGGAGCCACCGATGTACAAAGAACAGGAAACAGAGAGAAGGAAATTCAGAAAGCTTTAAAATATCTGCAAGTTTGCTCAAATGTGTGACCTTTAACCTTCCTGATCCCTGATCGCCTAAACCCTAGCCATCAATCGTCATCAAACACACACACAATACAAACACATACAAACACTTCTGTTAATGGCTCCAGTATATCATGAGATTGAAGTTCATGAGCAGTTTTCTAGTTCTTGACTAAATTGTCACAAGATCGTTTACATTATTGATACAGGCTTCTGTACTGTACGGTGCAAACCAGACGTCATATGGCTTTACTGAGGTTGTTTACATCTTTATAAATTCTTTCAGCGTGTGCCTGAAAGAGAGATGGAACAGGCTATTCAACACAAGCACTCTATTTTAATTAGACGGAAAGTGACTGCCTATTCAGACCATAAATCATTATCGGGTTTTTTTTAAGGCACTGAGGAGATGAAAAGACACAGTACTACTAGTACTACTAGAAATTAACATATCCTAGGTAAAAAAAAAAAGAAAAGTGCATAATTAAATTTTATTAAAATAAATAATGGTAAAATTAATACTACAACAAATCAAGCAATCAGGAAAAATAGGTAGGAAAATAAACATGACAGTGGCTACTGGTGGAGAAAAATTTATTAAATACTCCTAAAAAACCCTATTACATTCGAGGAATCAAATAAATGTAGGCAACACACTGCAGAGATGTCCAAAGAAGGGTCAAAGATAACATCTGATTTGGCTGTCAGTGCCATGCCTATCACAAAGAGGGGTGAGGGGCATGCCATTGAAGGCTCTATGAAATCCATTTGATTTGTTTTGTTTTAATTTTCGTAAATTTTCCATTTAAGTGTTTCTAGATTCTATTCAAAGATAATCAAAAAGTATGTCTAAATTATTTAAAACACAGTGTAGTTTTCTGCAATCCATTTTCATGTTTAATTAAATGTTAATAATTAATTGATGTTATTTAAAAAAATAAAACACTTATTTATCTTCAGAAAAACTATGCTGCGTATTTAATTTTTTTCTGGTGAACATTCTTTTTTTAATAATAATAATGATTATTATTATTAGTAGCAGTGCTATTACTATCATTGCATTAAGTAATACATTTCTGTCGAAGTTTCTTCATGTTAAACCAAACTTTTATTTTCATGGCTTTGCATAAGACTTTTAAGTTCCGGGGTTTTTTTTCTTAAAAGACGCTTTTAAAATGTTCATGAAGTGACTCACAGAACAGTTTAAGAGATTATGTTAATTTGTCCATGTTGTTTATAGAGAAGGCAGAGGCTGAAAACACTGCGAGCGTCACACAAGCTTCAGCATGTGTGTAGTAAACAAAACTCAGCTGCAGCTGTGCCATTCATTCACACAGGGACATGCAGAACATGCAGGATTCCTATTTAAATTTTATTTTTGCAGCTTAATATTCATAGACACTAATCCATATTGTATTTTGGTTTAATTGTACTGACCTACTTTTGATGTATTATTCAAAATTCTGTGACATTCCGTGTTATACAGTAAGTTCCATTTTTACGACTGAATTCCATCATTACAGAAATCATAGGGCCCTACAAAAAGTACAATGCCATGACTGGCATCAAGATGGAATAAGCATGTGTACTGGTGTATTTTGCAACCACAATGGTTTAGTTTTGGCCTCTATAAGCTAACGGATTATGATTATAACTAGTCAAATCATGACCATGTGCTAGCGTTCAATAAATCCGATCTGAGACGATTAACTTGTTTTTTTTTTAGTCTAAGAAGTCAACTTCATCCAGTCATGGAATAACTGTCTTCTAAAAAAAAAACCTTACACAAAGGAATTTATGTCAACACTTCAACAAAAACACAAGCTTCGCATTTCTGCTCTTGACTTCCCAGTAAGTGTAATAATGGCTCTGCTGGACTGACTCTCACTCTAGACACATAATCATTTGTTCATGTGAGTGATGTTATGGACAGGAAGCAGGGAGTACTTTAAGACTGTGTCTGTCAAAAAGCAAAGATTTTCATCTTTTTAAATGGAAAGTCTAATTTCTTCTTCTAGTCTGTATACCTGAAGCGATTCAATCTATTGTGCATCAGTGTGTGCTAGATCTTTGCCTGTTATCCCATCTGTCAGATGTGCAGCTGCAGGTATATGGTTTGGTCTTGAGCACTTCATTTTTTATGAGTGAAACAGGTGGGTGAGTGTGTTTGTGTCCATGAAAGGCAGGTGGACTAAAACACTCAGAAACATGAGAAGTACTTCACTCTGGAGTGATGGAGACAGAAAACAAAAAGCAGAGTGCATCTTTCATACTTTGTCCCATCTCTTTTGTATATTTTGTGCACGACGCAGGCCCGGTTCTACATGAGAGCCCTCTGAGTTGAAATTGCAATAACGCACTCCGGCAAAACAATTTCCGCTGACCCAGAGAACAAACATAAAATCCATGCATCAACACTAGTAATCATGCATGATCTTGCAATTCAGACTCATAATTTGCAGTCGTGGCGTTCTGCTTTCATGCTTCTAACATGCGCATTATGACATTTGATTTATGATCTCAGCTTGCACATACATTTTTCAATCTTTCATCCACTGCTAAAAAATGAAAACGTCACGGTACCAGGTTTTTTTTTTTTTTTTAAGTACCGGTTTAGGGCTGGAGAATATATCACGTGATATACTCATGAGCATCTCGATAGTAAAGCCGGTTCTTTGATTAGCGGTAAATCTCAATCACCCGTTTTCAAATGGACCAGCAGTTAATACACATAGCCGTAGATCAATGACAAGCTTTAATTATATATAATATTTATAATTTATTCTTGTAAATTCTGTAAGGCTCAATATATAATGTTATTATGCAACATTATAAATTTCTCTACTGTTACCTTAAATATAAATGTAAATACATTTAATGCATCCTTGCTGAATCAAAGTGTTAATTAAAAATAAATAACCCAAACTTTTCTACAGTTGTGTGCAAAAAAAAATCTTAATTAATAAACTTATTGGGGCAGTTTCAGGAACAGGGTTTAAGACTAGTCCTAGATTAAAATAAATATTAAGAGCTGTCTAAACTGGAAAAGGCTTGCACTGAGATATCTTAAAATACATCATTGCCATTGTTTGGTCTTAAAATGCTCACAGATAATACATTTTTTGTAAGATTTTTACAAAAATCTTTAATTTAATTTTCTAAAAATTCTTAAATGTCCTAAACTAGCAAAGGTCTTGGCTTAATCTAATTCCTATGCGGGAAACTGGCCCATAATGTTTAAAAAAAAAAGTGTAATTCATGGGTTTTAAAAAAAGATAATTAAGCACTATTAAAAACAAGTTAATTAAGTTCATCTTTATTTTAGTTGTAACACTCAGCATACATAAAGATCTGTCTTCATTCATTCACTCATTTATTCAGGCATATTGCTGCCAATATTTTTATGCCCCTATTCCTAGGTTAAATCATAGTGCATAAATAAGAATTTTACCATAGAAACATTATACATTATACTTGATGTTTGCAACGACAGTGCTAGTTATAACCTGGCACAAGTACATCTCTCATTTCAGAAGCACCTTTAGTGAGTTTGTTGTTGTCTGATGTGATAAACAGACAAGCTCTCTATCATCATGAAAACAAAACACTATGTGGCTTCATTCTCTAAAACACAGTCTGTGTGCGCGTTTCAGTCATATCAACAACAAAAGAAACCTATGAAATGTGCACAAATTTTGCTGAATCTTAAACACAAAAACGACAGCTTTTAGAGGGATGCAGTTTGGGTTAGACCTTAGAAATTATATTGAGCTTAAGAACAATAGAAACTGCTGTGATGTGCTACAGATAGATACAAAACAAAGTGTGTGCAGGCTCTACTAGAGTTCACAGAGATCTGCCTTTGTGCTCTGAATCCTCTGCAAAAGTTGGAGGAATGCAGAAGCAACGTGATTCTTTCAGACTGATTGTGCCCAGTGTGTTTGATCCAGAGACAACTGCTGTGATCTCTGTCCTCGTATGCCAGCTGCTGCCCACCTACCAAGATGAGCTGCTCTATGAGCCTTTAAAGGGATAGCTCATTCCAAAAAGAAGATTATGCAGTCATTTACTCATCCCTTGTGTTGTTTCAACCCTGTATTGTCTGCTTATTTTACTAGACATTATTCTAGATATTAGACGGGATGCACGCTTGTTCACAGAAGGATGGTGATTTATTGCAACAAATAGTACCATAATAGTGTTATAAACATCAGTGCCACTCTTGTGAAGTCATATGATGGTCATAAAACCTGGACATGAAAATAAGCATGAGACAGTAATGTCCTTTATCTGGAAAAGAAAAGGCCTGTTCTGTGTTTTTGGCACACTGGGTCAGGTCATAAAAGCGGACAGGATGCTTCCCCCTCCAAACTTACTCCATGTGTGTGTTGGTGTGGAGCCTCGAACCACAGAACAACAGGAGAACAGTTCAGAGATATACCATAATCCGGCCCACAAATCATCTGGGTGTGTTTGGAGTAGAAACGTCCATGTCATATATCCACGCTAACAATGTGCATGTACAGAGCAAACGATGGTGACAGATTAATCGATACAGACCGGCAGATATTATAAGACATCTATCATTTCTCTCTCTGTCTGCTTAAATGTGCTCTTTATAACAGACAGCTGAATTGGATCTGTGTTACGAGTCTATAATGAAATAAATATGGCATCGTCAGAAAATAAAGAATCTGTATGTACAAATACATCAATCAATACATCAAACAAACCCACTGACAAATCAAAGAGAAGGGCAAATGCTGAAAATGAGATTCACATGCATTAAACTACTGACTTGTATGATTATAGTTATTGATTTTATTTGGTTTTAGTAGCTTACAGTTGCCCTTTTCGACCAAAGTGTACTGGTGCTGAAAATGGGCATTGAGTTGACTAAATAAATACCAAGAAATTCCAAGCGCAGACGACAGGAACTTAACTGTCTCATAAAAAAAAAAAAATTATAATTACACAAATATCAATGTCTCAAATGGATCTTTCCACTCACTGAATCCTGCGTCTGTGTGTGTGTGAGCGTGTGGTATGTGGAACATCAGTATATATGGAATCTCTGATGGTTTTCCTTCACTGCCCCATTTCAAATTCACCGAGCCGATGACACCCGTCTCCACGCAACTCTGGCGCTCTTTATGGAATGAAAGCAATCCTTATAATATCCTTATACTCCACTTATAACACAGCAAACCAATCGAAAAGAAAGGTTTGCCACACAGAGCCCAAAGGTTTTATTAAAACTTGTATGTCATGCAGTATTAATCAACAGCTAAATTCGAAACATAAATTTGAAAGCTCACACTTTCAACACAGGGATACACAATATTGGAAAAATGTGACATTGCTTTATTATATTGTTATTCTGTATTAAACGTTTTGCGAAAAAACAGGAATATCCACTAGATCTCTGAAATACATAAATCTCAAATTAGAAAAAAAATAAAAACACACCGTGATTTTGATGAGGAATGTATCTGCACGGGGGAAAAGATGAAAAGAATTAGGGCCTTTTAGAATAATAATTATATATAATAATAATTTGACTTCAATAATAATTTGATTTGTGTTCATTACCAAAAATCATGGCAATAAACTTATTTATTCTAAAATTACATTTTACATTACAACTAAAAAAAAAACAATATTTAATTTATTCAATATTTTTTACCTTTATTTTATTTTATTTTTTTTTTATTTGGCAGTTTCCGTCAAACTAATGTGCAAACAAAGTAAATGAACTGATGAGATGTTCATAAATGTATCAGGACCTGCACACATGTAAATAAATGTAAAGGCATTCAAAAATCACTAAGCCATATAACAAAAACATTTTTTTTCCCAAATATAATGCAGCTGTACTTCAACAGGTCAAATTCCCAGACCATAAGCAGGCAATTAAAGCTTTATTTCAAAGTTAACCCTCAGACTCCAGCTTTCATCTCCATTCTATATGTTTTAAAACAAACACAATTTCTTGCTTTCTCATGCTAGGATTCATCAACAGACTTGTTGTGAATGTTCAGAAAGTTCATGACCTTCATCAGCCCCATAGGATGTGGAGTACATGGAGAGGTTTACAGTAGACGTGAATGTGCTGGTCTATATATAGCAATGGGCCCATATGCCATACAGATCGCTGCTGCCAGCTGGACCCAAAGGGTGAGGAGAGAGAAATGTGGCACTACAACGTTTGATGTGGGAAACGAGGGTGGACAGTGAGGGAATACTCTGGCTGATGAAATGAGAGAGAGAGAGAGAGAGAAAGAGGAAGAGAGAGAGAGAGAGAGAGAGAGAGCGTGCCATGCCAATATAGCACATTCATTTGGATTGACTGCAATATTAGGAGGTTGAGGGCACAGTCAAGTCTTCATTCTTGTAAAATAATACAGGAATCAAGCAGAGATAATTAAAAGTGCTGGCTGAACAAAAGAATGTGTGAAAGGAAAACTTGAAAGGGCGGTGTAATTAAATTGAGATGCTGCTAAGTAGTCAGCCATAAGTTTGGCGCGGACAGAACAAAAATTTTCCTTCCAACTTGTCTCCTATGGGCAGATCGTCACTATAAGCCCAGACTCACCCAGAGAAGGGCACGATTTGATATGTGCTGAAAGACTCAAGGTCAATATTCCCGTTGCCAAATGAAACTTCAAATCCAAATTGAAATTGTGTGAAATGTTGTGTGTGTAAACAGAGAGCGGGGTGCGTTAGAACTTGATCTGAAGGAGCAAAGTCAAGTGGAAGTGAACTTAATCTAGACTCAGACCACATGGCATGACCACAGAGGCTAGAGGCTACTGTACATGTGCTACTTTACTCAACAGCATGAATTAAACAATTAAATACGAAGCAAAAATATCTGCCAAAATACTCATAGCAAAAACTTTCTTCCACAACTCACTAAAACGTGACTCAGCAGAATGTACATATTGTTTCCATACAATAGAGATGAATGGTGCCTAAACCATTTAAGATTTATAAAAATTTTTTTTTGGTGAAAATTACATACAATTTCAGCCTGTTTCTCACATGAACTCATCGTATGACTTCAGAAGATAGATATAGAAGTGATATAGAGACTACTTTATATCTCTTTTTAACAGCTTGACAGTGCTTGGCCACAATCCAGTTTTATTGAATGGACATGGCCTTGACATTCTGATAAACCTCTTTTGATGTTCAATAGTAAACCACAAGTCTCCTGCGAACATGCATACACCAGTTACCTGAAGTTAGTGATTTGAGTTATAATTTAAAAAAAAAAAAGATTAGAAATATTTTTGTTAAAAAAATGCTTGAAAAGACATGTAACTAACTTATAGGTTAGTTTTACAATGGATATATGTCATAGAGCTTCAAAATAATGGCCTCTGGCTGTGTCTGTCTGAAAGAAGAAAGTCATATACAGTACATTATAGTGTAATTTTTATTTTGGGGTGAACTATTCCTGTAATGAGCATAAGAGACGTCTTTTAAACACATCTTACCGACCCCAACGTTTTTTTTAAGGGTAATACGTGTCTATCTGTTTTTCTGTTTGTTTGTTCGTTTGTTTAGAAAAGTCCAGTTCTTTTGCTCTCAGATGGTGCAAGACCTCCTCGGGGGAAAACCACACACAGATTTGGCACTGTATGCCAAAACCCAAATGAGCAGGAGCTGACTTTGACAAGTGTTACCTATTAAAGTTAGTTACTATGAAATATCCCACAATTAAACATAATTAACACCTTTGGTCTGGGGAGAGGTGTGCTTAAGTTACTCTTTCTGTCAAACTCTGGGTTTCCAAGCAGAACAGCGGTTGGCTGATTCAGTGTTTGGCAAGTTTATAGCACAGAACTCATAGCAGCTCAATTGCTTTCAGGGTTTTTCTTAGATGGCCTCTCAGACGGTCGGCTGGCCCTCAGCTTTTAGCTCCTTAAATTATAGTGTGACAGCACATATGACGGGGAGCTAGAAACATCCCACACACTCACACGCTGAGAACACATTCAATATACACTTCTGTTTTACCAAAGGTATTCTTGACAGTTAGATTTTTTTACAGTATGCACAAACGGGTATGCTTAGCTGTTTGCTAGTGAGTTATATTCTGCAAAAGTAGCTGTCAAGATAGATAGATGGATAGACAGATAGATGGCATTAAAGACAGATAACATGAGAGAGATAATCACACACACAGAAGCTCACTGCATAATTGGGAGGTAATGCTCCATACAAACACAGCGATTCACTTTCTCTCATTCACGAGTTAATAACCCACAACAAATGTGTCTCCCTGTGTCTTTCTCTTCCTTTGCCATTAGGACCTCCTCTCACAAACACAGTTACAGGACTGAAGAGCCTTCTCTTAAAGCTACTGACCGAATCCTCTCTATTAGATCTCAGGGAGAGAAAAAAAATGAACCTGTTAAATTTAATGAGATAATCTACTTCACCCCTGTTTTGGGACATATTTCACCTCCTGATGTGAAGAGCCTCCTTTGGCAGATATTATGTCTTTTTAAATGAAATCATTGAAGCCTACGATCACAAAAAGGCTGGAATGACTTTTATTTGTTCTTCTGCCATGAGATGGTGTAAGTGTGTTTGATGCAGTGCTGAATATTAAAGTAATATGCCACAAGAGGTGAATTTACCACAGTTATGGGATGTTTTCCCGAAACACAACACAAAGCTGATTTCCATCAATATAAACATACAATGTTCCAAGGTTTGCATCACTGAGGTTTTGTTTTAATTTAATACATTAAAAATGCATAACATTGATCAGTAGTGAGAGTAAATCCCAGTACATGCACAATGCATCACTGAGAACTGTACAGTCACAAAACTCTTATTATATCCTGTTTAAGTTCACTAGGAGTAAATGAACAATAATATTTGAACCATAAATCACATACACTGACCTTAACCCAGTCCCCAACTGGAAATCCTCAAGTGTAAGGCATTCTCTACATATTAACAGCATCTGCACTTCTCTCAGATAAATTCATTCTTGTCCGGAGGCAAACTACCAAAAGCTGATTTTAGCCTCCCTCTAGAGAAATACATGGTCATTTTGAAGCAGATGATCAAGTGTTGGCTGTAATTTGGCCTGTCTCTTTTGATGTCCAAGAAGGGGCTGTCATTATTTTACAGCTGAAATTGGATTTGTCCCCCGATGGTCATGTGGATAAGCACTGAGCTCATTAATGTGCTTTCAAAGGCTTTGGTAAGAAATAAAGCAATCATTGGGTAATTTCGTTAACAAACACTCATCACTGTGATCTTATGCACTGTCTAATAGCTCTACTGTACTGCAGTGATTGGGAAACTCTCTACACTATAACATTTTTGCTAAATGCCTCTCTATTCAGTTCAAATGTGAATTCTGTATAAATATATGTATGAAAAAAATGTATAAAATCAGAGGAAGACACTGATACACACACACACATACACACACACACACATATACATATATATATATATATATATATATATGTGTCTTCCTCTGATTTTACATTTCTAATGGTGTCAAGTGGCTGAACCAGAGGCTTTCATTCTTAGCAAAGAAATTTGCTTCCTCACCATCAGATGCATTGTGTTGCTCCTAGAACCTGGCTCAGTGTTGACAGAGACATTTAAATCATGTTGTATTTTCTGAGATTTGCAGCTTGTACAAATCACATCAACGACAAGCAGGTTACATAAAAGAAAAGGATTGAACGAGAGAGAAAAAAAGAGCATATAAACTAGCTTGGTTCGCCAGTATTATTATTATTCTGCTTAGTGTGGAGGAAATACATTATAATTCACACACACATACACACATACTGTATATATGATTCTGGACCACAAAATCAGTCACTGAGATTGATAAAAAGCTGAATAAATAAGTTTTCCACTGATGTATGGTTTGTTAGGATGAGACAATATTTAGCCGAAACTATGTGAAAATCTGAAGGTGCAAAAACAAAAAAATCTAAGTATTGAGAAAAATGCTGCTTATGACTGATTTTGTCCTCCAGGATCACATACAATAATCATGTTCAGCCAACATATTAAAGTTTATCTTCTGGGCAAAGTAAAATGAATAATTATCAGTAGATACTGTGTTTTAGGGTTATTTTGCCATGATTTTTAGACATAACATAAAATGGAGCTCCTAAAATGTCAATTGCTCATTGTTTTAAATTCACAATAACGTATAATTCTATAAGCCATTTGCTTATTATTAAACGTTTGAACTTTTATTAAGCAGTAGAATCTGTAAAAATGTAGAACTAAAATTCAAAAGTAGGTAAAAAAAACTAAAAGGAAAAGAAAAAAAATGTTTGGAAAAACATTTTGTAGCAGTAATGGGTCTACATAGCAATAAATGATCTTTAAACACAAAATTATAGTATATTGCTGCTATAATATTTCAGGAAGGTGGACCTCTTGCAAATTGGTTTATCAAATATTGATGTCCCTAATATTCAAATGTTATGTTGAGATATATAGTAGATATGTAGACTTGCCATGTTAATTTCAAATTCAACTAATGCGCAGAGACAGGTGTGCATATATTTCCAGTTTATAATAGCTTAACTCAGATTTTAGAGCCAATATTCTTTGTTTCAAAAGCCATAACTTGCAATTCCTAATTCAACAATGCCACACCATTGTAACAAGCTGATAGACAGTCACGGGGTGGAGGTGCATCAGTTACACTGAACAGTTGCCAGTCTTAAATCACCCATTCAGCTCCAGCAGGCCTGAACAGAGTGAAGGATTAACCAAACACAGACATAGAGGGAGGAGAGGAGGATTAGATGATGACACACAGCACACAGGATTTCCCCTTTCACCTTTGACCTCACCCCAACCCCTCTTGGTCTTCTCATTGGTTTTGACATATCTGGTCCCCAAAAAAGTATGTGATCCAATCAGACACACCACGAAAAATAATAAAATAAAATATTTGAATGAGGTTGTCTGAAGAAGAACATGAGACCAAAGTCTGTTGATTTCACTTTCTTGCCCCTCGTTCTTTCTTTCCCTTCTCACTCCATCTCTGCTATTAAGGGGTTGGTAAACAATCACTAACGTTCAGTTTGATTTGTTTCAGTGCTGTGCTGTTTCCCCTGAAAGAGGCAGTCATTACACTTTAACCCTGACTAATCAAGCATGTTTTCTCCTGGCTACAGCATCTAAACTGCCTCAGGAGCAAGTGTAGAGTGTGTGTTGCATCAGAAGGAAGGATGGGAAAAGACAGTGTGAGGGGGAAAAACGGTGAAATGACATTAACATGCTCTGTCAACTCTCTGAGACACTATTTTCTTGTGTGTGTGCGCAAATCCATAAATCCTCCTATATTGAAAGATTGCTATCCTGGCAAGAACAGGGCATAAAAATGAACAGCATGTCAGGTGTGACCCAGAGAAGCACACAGCTGTACAACAGCAATCTGTAATGTCGTTGGCGCTGTTGAAGGTTATCAGACAAGAGGCACTGTATGTATCTAGCTAAGCTCAGACACATTTAACACAACTGGACGCATGAGAAATAACACTTTATCATACTTTGTCACATTAGAAAAGGGAATGTGCTCCCAGACATGCAAGGATATATGACTTTAATACTGTAGGGCTTTGTATGCACACAAGTTGTGCAACTACTGTCTGCTAAGAGTTAAAGTTAAAGAAGAGGCTAGCAATAGCAAGCTAGTTTTGGAAGCGTAATATTCCACCATCCCTGCAAATCACTCTCCAAAGCAAACCACACACCTTGTTACTTTCAAGAATGGTGGCAGAGACTGATCCAAAAGAGAAGAATATCCAAACCTTGGTGTCAAATCTGATAGTTCTTTGAAGTTTGACATTCAGATCAACACTGTGGTCAGATCTTGTTTTTTTTTTTCAGATGAATAGCAAAGGTTAAACCATTTCTGTCTTCCAGTGATTTTGGAAGATGCTTTTATCTCTGTAAGACTGTATTTATTGTAATTCACTGTATGTAGGTATTGGTCAAGTACTGTTAAATTGTCATCAAATGGTTTCAAATGTGGCTGCTAGGCTTTCGACAGGTATTTGTAAATGTAACACACACTTCAGTGGTTGCCAGTGCAGTACATAATTGATTTTAAAACATTGATTGTTGTATATAAAGCATTGCAAAATTTGGTCCCACCTTATTTAGTGGATCTTCTTTGTATATACATCCAGTTATCTCAGATCAGCAAATCAAGTGACCCTTGGCATTGATTGGTGACTGAATATTTGCAGTAGCAGCTCCGAAGTGCTGGAATAAGCTACCTCTACATCTCAGACTGGCTCCGTCATTAGGTTATTTTAAACTAAAATTTAAAGTAAATTTACGTGAATGGCCTTTATTTTTATAATAACATTTAGCGGTGTCATGTGAATGACACAAGTAATTAATCACATAATGGCATGAACTATATTTAAGATTAGAAAAAAATATATAACAATTATACATGCATAGTTCCAAATAAAGCACAACTTGCAACTATTTTATTCACTTTCCAGAGTTATTATTGTTATTTTTTTAAACTCTTAATTTAGCACTGGTTGAGTGTTCATTTTGGACTTCTGAGTACAGGTTATCACTGTGGGCAGCTTGAGAGAGCACCCAAGTCTTGTGTAAAGTGCTTAGTACAAATCAAATAATAACACTAATAGAAAACAGCTATTTTAATGTTTAAATCATAATGTACTGTATGTAAGTATGTGTGCATACACATACACACACACAAATATATATATATATATATATATACACACACACACACATACCCACACATACACAGTGTGTATATACAAGCTGCATCAACATCAGAAGAGTAACACAAAAAACAGCCAAGAAAATAAAACCCAAACCCAAAACACACCCATGTCAAGCCAGATAATCATTCAACAATGACCTTTTTATCACACAGTCACAAAAAGAAAATTTGCTAAAAAGAACTATTATAGTGTCTCTAAAAAGAGGGGCTCATAAAACCCCTCCTCACCACCTGTATAAGCACAAAAGTGCTTTTTAGTGCATGTCATGTGTGTCCTCCGAGTAACATCTACAGGTCAGCATCACTCAGATCCTCCCAGGAATACAGCAAACGCTTCACAGATCCACGCCGTGCTCATATGCACACGCACGAGCGGCCTCATACCGGAAGGTCATTGTGACTGTAGCTGTTATAATTACCACTGAGAGTAATTAGCTTTGCTCTCTCAAGGTCTCCAACCCCCACAACACACCTTTACACTGTCAGCGGCCTGCAGTAAACGTGTGTGTGTGTGTGTGCGTGTGTGTGTGTGTGTGGCAGGCACAGGTGATGTATAATCAGCTCTCTGTGGAGGTGTGGAACATTACTGTCTGACATAATGATACTCCTGCACCGGCCAACAGCACATGAGAGAGAAAGAGAGAGAGAGAAAGAGATCATTAACTCCAACACACTTAATGAATTTGAACGATGAAGTCAACTCTTTCTTTATGGATGTATATTAGTCAAGGTGCCAAGGGCATCATTAAAAACTTTGCCTTATTCGTTGTCTTTTCTCTGTCGACCCCCATGCTGCAATGCAGTGCTATCCTTATCTCCTCTTGTTCCTCTTTTTCTCCTCAAAAATGTCCTTCTCTCTTTTTCTCCTTCAACAACTTCGGCGAGACAGAGCGGTTGTCTGTTCCTCTGTCTTTTGCGCTCTGTGTGTGTGTGAAGGTGATAAGGTACAGAATCAGTCTAAATGTGTCCAGAGGCTCTCCTCTCACCAGGACTGTCAGGACGAAATGAATAATCTGTTGCTAACACACACTCACACATTCATACACACTCTAACAATACAGCAGAGAACACGGGCTTCAAACAATACACAATTTCAGTAAGACACAGGGGTCACAGACGCACACTGTTTGATTGCTATAGTGAAAGACACTGAAGGTGTGACATCTCTGCAAATAGAAGGACCCCTTAGAATCTGAGAAAATAATAGTTATTGTGCTTTGCCAGCAGCAAAATGTAAAATTCAAATGAATATTATGACTTTACTGTGCAAGATATCAAGTAACATTGTTATAAAGATCTCACTAAATCCGAAATTTGTTATAGACCATTTTCCGTATATTTCCTGTAATAACAGGATGTTGAAATATTACTATTAGGATTTTTAGTAGAAGGGCAGTGAATAATTAGTGTTGAAAAAGGGTGGACAGAGGACATCTGACCTTATTACATATGCATTTGTAGGATTTTCCCTTTTAGACACAAAATTTATGGGAGGAGAATCATGCAACGTTTGCGCTCGTTGAATTACTGGTATTTGCACCATTATTTAACGGCCCAAAAAGCATGTTTTAAAGCAGGCAGTAATTTGTGCTGCTTTTGGTAAACTGTGCTTGTAATTGTAGAAATGATCTAGCTGTGCCTGTTTGCACTGTCAATATATCACCCGCAGAATTTTCCCCTCTCATCGGCGTGTTAACGAATTGCGCTCTAATGCTAATTTCCCCCGTTTACTGAATCTGTCCCTAATAGTGCAACAGTCTGGGACTATAAGTAAAATCACAGTCATTTTCTGCAATGTAAAACTTCACACAACAACCTTATATTAGCAGACTTACACATACACAAAGATATTTCATTTATTTGATCTAAAATACAGTAAAATAGTAATATTGTGAAATTCTATTTTATTATTCTATTTTAATATATTTGATTTGTGTAATGGAAAAACAATTTTTAGCAGAAATTTAGTAGGATTCATTTAGAAATTCAAAAGGACAATTTATTTGACATGGAAATATTTGTATATTTTGTAACTAGTGCTGTCCGATGATTAATCGGGATTAATGGTATCCAAAATAAAAGTTTTTGTTTACACAGTATATGTGTATACTGTATTTATTTATTATGTACATTACACAAAAATACAAAAATATGCACATACTTAAGAAGAACACGTAATGTTTATATATTAAATATATGTACATACAATAAATATGTATATGTGTGCTTTTACACACTGCTCAAAAAAATAAAGATCCTAGATCCGAATGAATGAAATACTCTTCTATTAAATACTTTGTTCTTTACATAGTTGAATGTGCAGACAAAAAAACTCAACCAAAAATGATCAATGGAAATCAAATGGATTAACCCATGGAGGTCAGGATTTGGAGTCACACTAAAAATTGAAGTGGAAAAAACTAAAGACTAAAGCATCCGCCATCTCCAAGACAGTCTGTGGTGCAACGTGGCATTGGTGGATGGAGCAAGACATGATGTCCCAGATGTGCTCAATTGGATTCAGGTCTGTGGAACGGGCGGGTCCTCCAAAGAAATGCCACCCCACACCATTACTGACCCACTGCCAAACCGGTCATACTGGAGGATGTTGCAGGCAGCAGAATGTTCTCCATGGCGTCATCTGTGAAGAGCACAGGGCGCCAGTGGCAAATTTGCCAATCTTGGTGTTCTCTGGCAAATGCCAAACGTCCTGCATGCTGTTGGGCTGTAAGCACAACCCCCACCTGTGAATGTCGGGCCCTCATACCACCCTCATGGAGTCTGTGGTCTGTGGTCACCACCTGCAGAACCACTCCTTTATTGGTGGTGTATTGCTAATTGCCTATAATTTCCACCTGTTGTCTATTCCATTTGCACAACAGCGTAGCTGCATCCGAAATTATTTCCCTACTATATAGTACACGGAAAACAGTATGCGAGGCGAGTAGTATGTCCAAATTCATAGCATTCAAAATTCAGTAGGCGAGAAGTACCCGGATGACCTACTGCTTCCGGCCGAATTCTATAGTAGGCATACCATGGACGCTTTCCTATCCCATGAGGCTCTGGGAGAGGAGGCATCATATTCGAAAAATAACAGAAAGTTGAGACGTGGCTCATTTCAAGTGTATGTACCTCAGGAAAAAAACGTAGTTCATTGTGATTAAATTACACTTGTTTAACACAATCTAAATAAACGGATGACATATTGATATTTAAATTGTCGCACTGTTGTGACGACACATGACACGTGACAACATCAATATGGTGGATGTAGTATGTTCGAATTCCAGTCATACTACCCCCATTCATACTATATAGAATGTACTTTTTTAATGGTCGGGTAGTACGTTCAATTTAAAATGCAGTACCTACTTAAGCAGTGTGCGCTTTCGGACGCAGGACATGTGAAATTGATTGTTAATCAGTGTTGTATTCTAAGTGGGCAGCGTGATTTTGAGGTGTGATTGACTTAGAGTTACATTGTGTTGTTTAAATGCTACCTTTATTTTTTTGAGCAGTGTATATGCATAATAAACACAGTACACAACCATATATTACATAAACCAAAAATATTTTGGATGCTGTTAACTGTTTGACAGTGCTATTTGTAATATTGTAAACGTTTTTGTAATTTTTTTTTATCAATTTAATGCAGCTTTGCTGAGAAAAAAAAAAAAAGAATAGATATTCACCAATTTACCAATGTCAACACATATGATTTAGGTACTTTATACGTTATTTATTATTTTTCTCATTCCCTTTTGAAATAGAATTTGTAGTGCTTTCATACATGAATAGCACATTGTTTTATAAAAGATCTTAGACATACTGTTGTTTGTTTCATCTTATATCACTACATGTATACTTATCTTGCTTAAAATCAAATTAGTCATTGAATTGTCATTCATCTTGAAGCTGGATGGTTAAATAGTTAAATGCTTAATGTAGAAAAAAAAAAGATAATGAGAAAATAAATCTAGTTTAGTTTTTAAACCCTGCTTTGCAAACTGCTGCAAAACATTCTGTTAGAAAACAGTGAACAGACAGGGACTGAAACCCCAACAGTGACACCATGAGCTCTTTAAAATTCAGTTAAGTGTCTGGAGCTTTGAATACTGTGTGGCAGAAACATGCTTGACCTTCAGCTGTGCAGTTCCCTGACAAACGACTACAGTGCATGTGTGCTATCTGCTGTTTTCAGAGAAGAACCATCATTACATCATCCCAATAAAGTGTCTAATGCTTTCAAACACATACATGTCAGCACTTTTCAAACACCTCTGTTGACAAGAGCTCAGGGTTGCAACTGGCTCAAGCCAAAACTGAAAACACCTGCTACCCCTCCACAGGAACATCACAAAGTTTGTGTGTGTGGTCCCGTGTTACTCTATAGCGTTTTGTTTTACCTTGTCTCAGCACCTCAAAGCCCCCTCCCCTCAACACCTGCTTGAGATGCTTTTTTGTGCCCTTTTTTTCTAAACACGCACCACCTCAGCATCAATTTCCCATCTGTCTTTCCCATCTATTTAACACTGACGTGCACAAACGCGCAAATGCATGCATTAAGGAGCAGCAAAACACGTAAGAGAGCGATTAAACTGCACGTTGCTACGCGACTCGACCTTCGCAAGACAGCCACAGAGCTGTAATGATCCACGCGACCATCTGTGACTGCCGCCCTCTGCCTCACCACAACCCATTATGACATCGCTGTCTCATCTCCACGGGGACAGACGGCTTTATTAATAACTCAACACTCTTGGCAAGCATCTCTCTCTCTCTGATTCCATCATATACTGTAGGGACAGTGATTAGACACTCAATTCCCTGGATAAACCAACTTTAGCCAGTGGAGAGAAACATACACACACGCACTCAGCAGCCATTGATCGCTGGTAAGGGCTCACGGGAGGATCAATAGTGGATTTCTCAGTACAAACGTGAATGTTAAAGGGTCAAGGCCACACACAGAATATACAGCTACGGTTAATTCTACATCACTCAGTTTCACACACGCACACACCTCTAAACTGAATGCAGTATACAAATGTATACATGTTTTATGGAAACACAATTAAATAGAATCATTTTTACACATATCATTAATAAATGACAATCCCATCATTTTCTAAAAAGCATAAGGTCTCACATTTTTCTGAAAGATCTCTCATCAATGGGCTTTTTTAGAAAGCCAAAAGCCTTTCAGATCAATCAGTAGGAAAGATCTCTTTAACATCTTTCTTCAAGCTGTTAGATTACATGGAGATCAGATTGAGATTTGGACCTTTTTCCCCTCAGAAAAATATGTACAACCCAGCGCTGTTTTTGTACTTGGTAGAATATACAGTAACTATACATATATTTCCGTTTTTATTAATATTTTAAATATATAATATCAATATATTAATAATATTTTCACTTTGTTTTTATTTCAATCTTTACTTTTAATTAAATTTTATTTTATTTTAGTAATTCCATTAAGATTTTACTTACTACAAAATTACTACAGTTTTAGATTTAATTAAATTTGTTACAATTATTAGTAGTACAATTTAAAGAGACTAATTTTAGCATTTACTTTTATTTATTCAATATAGTATAGTATTTGAATTTATCTGCTGTAAAATTAAAATTATTTAGTGTTGGCATAGAATTTAAATCCCAGCGCATTCTAATCTTTAACTGCTGTATCTAGAGTTTCAGAAAATATTTTAACTAAGTATGTGCTCAGATTTGCCAAGATTTAAACATTTTCTTTACTGTATTTATTTTTACTGCAACTTAAAAAATTTTAAATAACTTGAACAGATCTTGATGCTAAAACAACACATTATTTTTTTCGGTAATTTATTTAGTTGTAATAACTCATCGCATCAATCTTTTTTTTTTCCACAGTGTTGTATTTCTACAAATACATCAATTATGTCTGAACTAATCTGTATATCTGATTTTCAAAAGACATATCTGAGATCTTCATTAAGAGCAAACTCTGAGAAATAACTTGTTCTTTGAGACATTCTGACATTCAGCCATTTCATCAGTGCACACATCTTTACAAACACACACAGAGCCATCAACCCTCAAACGCAGGGGGCCTTCAGAAGAGGCTTCACATCACACTTTCATCTGACAGATCTCAGATCAGCCGCCTCATTCAGAGAAATCTCAGTTCTGTTCTGTTCGGACCTCAGAGAGAGAAATAGAGAGAGATGGGCAAAAAAACAGCTGGGAAAGAGGGGGAAAGAGGAGGAAAGACAGGGGTTGAGAGGAAGTTGCACTCCTAACGAGGTGGAGGAGTTTTAATTGCCAACTCTGTGCTTGAGCAGCCCAAAGGCTCAAAGGAAGAGAGAGGCGTACACGCACACACACACAGAACAAGGAAAGTGTGTCTACATATCAAGAGAGCAATAATGTAGTCAGACTGAAGTGAATCAGAGAGACAGATAGATAGATAGATAGATAGATAGATAGATAGATAGATAGATAGATAGATAAGGACAAAGTTAGGCCTTAGTTTAAAGATAATAGTTTCTTTTACTGAATTAAATATCAGTCAAATTCTAATGGGTATATACATTCTGGATGGCATAGAAGGCCTTTTCAGGCAAAGTGTTCTTTCTCTCTCTCTCTCTCCCTCTCTTTCACACACACAACACATTCTGCATCTGCATATTGAGCTGTTGTGAGTCACACTACATTATCCACGCTGCATTTAAATGTTCGCCACATGTTAATCCTCCAGTTTCTATATACCCCCATAACTGTTAATCTAGTCATTAGTCTGTCAGTTTTCAAACTGTCATCCATATTTAACAAGCAGAAATCTGGCACATAAAGAGCAATTCACACATCAGTCTGTAAAATAAGACATGTCCGATGCTGAAATTGTCCAGGTGGACACTCCTGAGAGCAGTGAAGTGAAAAAATAAAAAACATGGACCGTCAACTTCAGTCCTGCAAACAGAACGAGTGCGGCTGAAATCCGGAGGGAGCAGGACTACAGCAGATACTGACGGGCTGCTCGCTTGGCTGAAATTGTTGACTAAACATCTTTGAGAAACGTGTGTCAGAGCCAGATAACACATTATTTATTTTAATATTGAGTACAGTAAAGGGCAGTCCAAAATATTCAGCTTTTTAAAGGCGTTCATGTTCATGTACAGTAAAAACTAGTAATTCCTAGAATATAAATAGAATACACCATACTGTGCCATCCTTGTCCTTCAAAATTTGGAAACACCTTTATTTATAGGGTACAATGGGGCTAAAGGCACCCCGGGGTAAAAGGCGCTTTTGATATTATTTTCATCTAAACCACTAGATGCCACAAAAACAAAAACAAGAACATTAGCTTTTTAAGATGCACTTGTCATATGCTCGAGCAGTCATATACTGTATTACAGTTTTTTTCCAGACGCTAGGACCCATTTCTCAATACTTAGTTCACTTTTGCAGAACTCTTCACACAGTGAGCACAACAG
>JAUMHI010000259.1:1576633-1589271 GCA_032359435.1 Enteromius unitaeniatus | reverse complement strand
CGTGTATGTATGTGAACATGACCAATAAAATTTTAATTTGGCTTGAATGCACTAAACTGAGTTCTGATAAACAGGGGACAAAGAAAAAAATATGATTATTATCATTTTAATTTACTTTATTTGGAGTACTATTTTGAACAATGCACATTTCATGATATTAATTTTACATTTTATTGTTACTATTGAAGAGGACTTTATGGTTTCTGAATAATACTGGTCTTTAAATGCAAGATTTTTAAAATGTACAGGAAATATCCTTGCAATAGTTCCACTTAAGTATCTTTAGCAGGATATTTTTATTAAGTACATAAACAAGTAAATGTATCTGAAATAGATTTGGCATAACATAAATGTATTTCAATCGCATTTTAGCATATTAATTTTTCACTATAGGATGGACCCATTTAATCTAGCATGCTAATATTTGTCACATCACTAGGGAACGTAAGAAAAAAAATACATCATATGTAGCTGCCTAATAATTAATTAATTTATTGTATTTTCACACTTTTGCATGTCAAATTAAGTTTGTCAAACCTATATATTGACATATTGGTAAACTGTCAGATTATTTTGCTAAAGACTACTTAAGTTATAAAGGGATGGTTGATTGTTTTTATGAGGAGCTTGAACTTATGAGGAGTTTGTTTTTTTAAAATACATTATATGTCAATAATTTACCTTAACTCCACACCGCTCTGTCCCGCTAATTATTTCCTGTTTTTATTAAGCCCCTCCCTCAGCTAGCCCAGTGTGTTGTGATTGGTTTAGAGCCGTTGAGAATCTCTGGATTGGCTAAACCACCTCTAGTGCGTGTCTAAACGTCCCGCCCCTCAGTTTATTGGATGTGCTCAGTTTGTATTGTAAACAGTGACGTCGTTTATATTGCTTATCAATTTGGCCCTTAATGGTATGTTTTCTTTTTTGTTTGTTGTTGTCTCTTTTTAGATATGCTGTTAGCGTAACTTGCAAGTGCTTCTGTTAGCTTTAAAAATACGGTTTTATCATGATTAAAGCTTTAACACAGTGCATTATTCATATAGCTGTGTGAAAATAAATGTATAAATGGAGTAGCTCATTTGAGCTGAGCTGAGAGAGAGATGCAGAGCAAACGACTTGAATGAAGATAAAGAACCGCTGTTTAATAACAATGATTTTGAAACTTGTGAATCTACTATCTTTATTATTTAGAATCGCGATTCCTAAATGAATAGACTATTACCTGCTGAACCAGCAACACAACATGGCCCCGCCCCTTCGTTACATATTTCCGGATGCGGGGTTAATCTGGGTTCTTGACGTACCAAACCCAGGAAGTAACTCGCTGTAGTCCCTTACCAGTTCTTTTTGTAGGCATTAAGCTGACAGAATTTTAAAAGACTAGATATCTCAGTTTGCATTTGGATTTGCAGATATTGTTTATGCTCAAACAGCGACATTAACTAACGATTAAAAACAGAAAAAATGAAATCACAATCAACCACCCCTTTAAGCTGTTTTTTTTTTTCTCAAAATGGCAGCTGTGAAGTAAACTGTGTGATGCTTTGAGGTAAGATATGTCCTTGGCTCAATTTAGAGTGATAGTAAGCTTGTACTGTAAACAAAATATATATAAAAAAACCTATATCAGTATAATATCACTATAAGTAATTCATAACACAAATATAAATGATAACAAAATAGCAGATGTCCTAAAATAATTACCCATTTTATTTCTCATTGGCCTAGATATTTAAAATCGAAAGTGAGACAGTTAACCCCATTCCCTCAAACTTGATTTTTTTTTTTATCAATGTAATTTATTCTCTTCAGTAGAATCACTTTATGGATAATGAATTGCAAAATGTAGGCTACTATAAAGTAACCACATATAGATACTAACCAGAGAATAATGCAATGTGTGAGTGATTTCTTTTCTACATCGTAACATTACCATGTATCTATTATTCCTTCTTAAGAAATGTATTGACATGTTCAATCGTTAAGATGTTTTAACACGTCTCATATGTTTTACTATCCATTCACTGCAGCAAATATGGTACATCAGGCCCTTTATCTCTTGATTCAGTTGTCATGTTAACTGTAATATATATCTGTGGTAAAGGAAATCCTGTCGAAACGATTAGAAAAACAACACAACAGAATGAAGAAATGTCAGTTCTTTTGTAGAGCACACCGACTGCCACAACAAGAAGAGGATGCATGTTTGATCCCTCCCGCTGTTGTCTGAAGAACCACAGACGCAGAAAGACAGAGACAGCGAGAGGCTGAAAGACTCAGAGAGAGTGAGAGAGGCCGCAGAGAGGATTAGGTTTACCTGTGAGGGGCCTGTCAGGTAGATTTAGCAGCAGAGATGATAAGCGAGGGAGTGTGTAGGAGGACGAAAGCAGGAATGAATGAGCGTTTCACAGCGCTGTCGGGCAGACAGAAGAATGAGACACTATTTCTATCACAACATCAGGTTAGTCTGTCGGAGAGGAGTTTGACCGAGTTAAACAGGATGTCACGTTATCAGGGACTGCTAAAGGGAGTGAGGGAGAGCGAGAGGGAAGAGGAAAGATAGAATGTAGCTATGCACTTGAAACTGACCAGAGCCACAGCCGCTGGCTCAGAGCACCATGGGAAGAGGTTAGAAGTGATAAGCTAATAATGTACGGTTTACAGCAATGCTCCTAAATATTCCCTAAAAAATGATACACTATCATGAGAAAAGAGCAACTGAATTATCACGTGTGAAGTTATTATGGCGGTTGGCTTCATAGGCAGTTTATTTATGGGACTTCAGTCTTCCTGTTTTTCATATGTGATTTTGTGATTTCCCATATTGCTTATTATATACAGTATAAATATCACTTTGAAGTCTTCCTTGATACATCTGTTAATGAATGATCACTTTAAAAAATGTGGTGCCTGTAAGATGTTTTGAAATAATAAGTCTCATAAAACTGCATTTATGCATAACATAATTCATGTGGTTTACTGTTTTTTCACTCACCATCATGCTTCTCATCATGTTATGTTGTTCCAAAACCATTTGCAGTTATATATCTTTGGGAACACACATAAAACATTAAATAAATATTAAAACATACATTTTCTCTAGCAACCATGGGTTATGTAGCAACATAATACACTTTATTCACAAGTCATCTGAAGCCATGACCCAGCTTTACGTGATTAATGGAACAAAATTGTTCGGTTCATTGTAAGTTACTGTTCCTGACACCTAAATACATAAATATCCTAATAACTTGAAGATCTGACCTTATGATACAAACTTTGTTAACTGTGCCTATTAAAAAACTTCACTTCTGCTGGCTTCCGATCTGGACTTAAGTCACTGGCAGTCTGAGATTTACTTTACTAAGTTGACAAATACTGAACATTCAGTAATTCAACAAATTTTATAAATTGTGGTTTTCGAGTGCAACCACAAATATGTAACATTTAGAGACGTTGGCTTGAAGTGAGAGCTCTTCGCAGCTCAAGTATTACGGCTTTATTTTAGCTCTCAAAGGGAACAGAAGACTTTAAGTGCAAAAAAGGACTGGGAAGAAAAGGAAGCGCTTCGCTGTCAAGTTTAGAGCAGTTTTCAACATTACTGCAAATACGTTTGCACAGTGGACACGTATTTGTAAGAGTATGTCATTTTGTATGTGTGTGTGACGTGCAATTTCAGCTTAGAATAAACCTTAGAATAAAAAAGCCTGGGATGCTGTGGCAGGTCATGTTAATGCTGTCAACACTGCTATGGTTTATGTCCATCTTCCTGGAAGCTCCTCCTCCCCATCGCCACTTAAGATAGCCCTTCAAATGTCTCCTGTCTTTCCCTGTATTCCTCTCAGTCGCTTTACAGTGATTATCTATACAGTCAATAATTCAATATTTTGGAATATAAAAATTTAAAGTAACTGTTAAAACCTGCATTTTAATATATTTATTTTAATATTAATTGAATATGGCCTTGCTGAATAAAACATTTGGTGACACTTTAAAGTGTCATAATACAGAGTAATTGCCTAATTAAGTACTGCGTAGTACATGCGTGAAACAAAATGTACTTCCCATGTAACTAAGTTATGGAACAACCTGTACTTGTTTGTAATTATGTAGATGTAACAGGCAGCTACTGTTACACATAACAGGCCAAGTCTGTCACATAGCTGCTTGTACACATAAGTGCAATCTTGATACAATTAATTTTAAGTAGCCTATGCCTGTGTAATGTTCTGACATTTTAATATAATTAGTAAGACATTACATGCATTTAAGCTATGCAATGGTGTATTAAATGAAACTAAGCTGTATAAGGTGTACAGTATAGATACACACGAAGTGCACAAGCTTGATACACTTTATTTTAAGTAGCTTATGTCTGTGTCATTATATTTATAGTTACGATGTATAAAGTCTGCAACACATATGCAACAATCATTTGGTTACATAAGTAACTGTGTAACACACTGTTATGTGTAACAGCTTATTACATGTACATAATTACAAACTGTAAGTAACATAACTTAATTACATTATGGCCCGGTTTCACAAATGGGGCTTAGCTTAAGCCAGGACTAGGCATTTGTTAAATTAAGATATTTAAGCAACTTTTACAAAAATGCCTTATAAGAAAATATTACAGGTGTGCATCTTAACACAGAACAATGACACGGACATGTTTTAAAATATGTCAGAGCAAGATATTTTCATCTGAGACAGCTCAAACATGCAATTTAGTCTGGGACTAGCTTAAGCCTTGTCTGTGAAACTGGGGGTATATGTACATTTTGTTTCATGGAAGTACAATGACTACTACTAAGTACTTAACTAGGTAATTACTTTGTATGACAGACACCTTAAAATAAGGGGTTACCAAAGTTTTATTATTATTAGTTTATAGATACAAGTACAGTACATACACCCACAAAAACACAATTAGAATTGATATGAGAAATGAACCCAAATTAAGACCATAACATACAATTTTATAGTAGCAATACACTTCATTGTACGTTTAGAATGATATGATTGGCAGATTTA
The DNA here is from genome assembly GCA_032359435.1 of Enteromius unitaeniatus. Classification (NCBI taxonomy): domain Eukaryota; kingdom Metazoa; phylum Chordata; class Actinopteri; order Cypriniformes; family Cyprinidae; genus Enteromius; species Enteromius unitaeniatus. Next base: position 1,584,234 of record JAUMHI010000259.1, on the reverse strand, counting down.
AGCTACTACAAGCGCAGCTAATCCACAACTTTTGCACAACCTCTGCATAACTGTTAAACACCCATGATATCAGCGTTCCAGGCTTAAACTAGAGTCACATTACCAGTCATCCTGGGTCAGGTGTTCCATTTTAAGTGAAAACCTCACAGACTGAGCCAAAGTAAACTAGTGCTGCACTGACAATGGCCAGGGCGGCTTTTGTGGGAGGGAAAAGGGACCCCTTTATGGCTGATTTTCTGGATACATATTACTTACCTTTTAAAAGCAAAGCTGTTCTCTAGGGACTCATCCCGAATCCGGCCAAAGTGTTAAGGCTATTGTGTTAACACACAGCTGGAAGCCACAGCTACTTCTGTCATCGGGCCCAGCTACAAATGTGTTTGTGTCTGGAACTGCCTGGCCAATTTCAAAAACCAAAAAAAAAAAAAAATGAATGCTCGTATTGAAGCGGGAGTCATCTTCTGTTGACCCAGCTCATTTCACTACAGTAATGAAATTTCACTCCGTGACATGGCGCCATGGACAGCCATAGCTTGTGTGAGGTTTAGAAGCGTAGAATATTGGCATAATGCTACATGTCTAAATGATTGAATGTCCTAGGTTACAGGTTTTTAATGATACATAAGATGAAGCCTCTTCTCTGATAACATAAGCCTCCATTTTGACGCCAACGTAATGGGTGGTAGAAACCAAAAACAAAGGGTGAGTAATATGGAAATGGAAGGTATTGTTATAAAATGTGAAAGCTCTGACACTGTGCTTCAGAACGTACACCCATTATGACTAAACACTTTTGCTGAACAAAACAATTGGTCAGATGATGAGGGTTGTGCCAATCTTTTAGAGAACTGCACGCTGGATGTCGTCACTCAAATTGTTTGTCTAGAAGCTGATCTTGGGACATCATTTCATGGTCGTGTTCTTGGCCTCCTGTTGTTTTTGGATCTTATCCTGCGAGGATCTTTTTCATTGCCACTCCAGTGCCCATTTGACAGTAAGGGTACTCTACACTCTTAGAAAAAAGAAACAAAGCTGTCACTGGGGTGGTATCTTTAGGGTACAAAAGCTACATCTTTGTACTATATTTACACCTAAATTGGACATATTTAAAAGTGCATATTAGCATGTTTTTCCTGAGATGCTCTGAAGTTCAAAGTTCAAATCACACCACATGCAAGTTCATTACTATATGTAGGCCTACTACTAAGAACTGACTTGGATATGAGAAAATATGACGCCTTCAGGCACAGCAGAAGTAGATGGATGCAAAGCTGACTGTTGTTGCTGGAAAAAAAAAATTGAACACATGACACAAAGTGAAACAATTGTTAAAATATCATTCATGAAATTAATCAGACAAATTGGCTTCAGACACTTTGAAGTTAATTTGGCTTATTTGAAAAAGATCATAAAAGAGATGAGAGAGATTTTGCAGATACACTGCCCTCCTTTGAACCTACCTTTTGACTTCTAAGACATGGAAACCTTCCTTTCAGCATTCTCTATAAAAAGAACTGGTTAATGATTGAAAACATAACAGTTAGATGACCTAGCATTTTGAAGAAAACGTCATGATGGAGTACAACATTGCTACAATTTCATGCAACGATGCTCTACATATAGGGTTTTAGCCAAAGGCTAATTTGCAGCGCCAGACCCTGGTTAGGCTTTTTTAACAACGCCAAAAAAAAAGTATTAGAATAATATAAAACCAAACAAAATAAAATTAAATAAGCAGCTGAGCCTGTGGGTAACCATCAGTGTTCACACACCTGCTTTTGTTTGAACCACTTTTTCAGTTTTGTTTGAAAAAAGTTCAACTGTGAGCATGTGCAGTCTCTGGAATTGAACCCATTATTGCATGATCACATATCATTGTTTAACTCAATGCACTACCAACTGAGCTACACAGAACCCATGTCCTGTTGCCAATAGAGGCGCAATTGTAGCATACGCGCTGAAGTTTAATACATACACGCAGATGTTTTTATGTATAGGCTATAACACAGATCTTCATTACAGGTGCTCATAATTCTCTTTAAAAGGTCATATAATCATTCTGCAGTCTGTTGTGCATGCAATTGCATTTATTCCTCATTTTTGGTTCCTTTACATTTCTATTCTTAAATTCTTTGGGGATACTTTGATTTCTCCAAAAGACGAAGTAAAAATGGAAATCTCTAGATTTCCGATAGCTGGCACAGCAGAGAGGGTGTATAATGGGAGGTTTTGGGGAATGTTGGGAACAGCAGCTTGTCGAATGATTATGGTTTTTGTTGGCGGTGGGGATCAAAAAAGGAGTCTGGTGTGTTGGCTTGGAGGTGCCAGGTTGCTGGGACAACAAATCAAAGATGAAGCGTCTGGTATGTCTAACTGGGTACTCATCACTCACGACCAGAGCCTTTAGTGAGGGGGAAACCGAGCCCTGCCTGAGTACACAGCTCCCTAACCTCCCACCGTAGTCTCTTGTTATAACAGACAATGTTGACAGAGCATTCAGCCGCAGTTTGGAAACGCTACACTATGTATCTGCAGAAAAAGGTAGAGGCTTTCAGTTATGACAAAATGTGTTTAGTTTGGGACAGAGCCCTGGAGCGGTGGTTTTCATGGCCATGCGTGATGGCGGAAAAAAAAATTCCTCATGTTATTCTTCTTCCCATATGAGAGACACTGTCACGACTGGTGGCTAATAGAGTTATACGCAGCACACACGCCCATAGCAAAGAAGGACATTTTTGATTTAGTACATTGGTTTGGGAAGGAAAGGCCTAAATAGTCATGGAGGATATCTTTGAAGGGTGAAATATGATCAGAATCTTTTTTTTTTCTGTACACTACTGTTAAAAGTTGTTTTCTCTCTCTCTCTCTCTCTCTCTCTCTCTCTCTCTCTCTCTCTTTATGATTAAAAATAAAGTATAGGCAGTAATACTGTTAGATATTATTACAATTAAAAATATTTCTTTTTAATTAAATTTTTTTTGTAATGCAATTTTTTATGAAAAAGAAATCAGCAGCCATTACTTCATTCAGTGTTACCTGATCTTCATTTTTATTGTCACTTTTTAGCATCCCTACTTAATAAGAGTATAATTTCCTTCAAATAAAATATGACAGACCCCAAAACGTCTGAAGCAACAAACCTACTTTTCATAGTCATGAATTCATAAGGTAAATATATTGCAATGTGGATCAGCATCTCAAGAGTACAGTATTTAGATGCAAACAGAAATGCATGAAAGACAAAAGCATGTTTCCATAAATTACAAGGTAAATAACGTGTTTACACAACAGCTCTTCTCTTGTCTGTTACATTTCCTGTCTAAAAACACAAGGATGGAATGTGAAACCACCCCCTGATTTACAGCAATGAAACACATCAAAAGAAAAACACTGACAGTAATAGTTGAGCCATTTCCCTTCACTCAGAGAAAGCATATTTTAAGTAACAATTATGGCTATGAAAACTCTGCATGGAGGGAGGCGCCTTGACTGCACGCCAGGAGTGTCTTTTGTGTCTGGAAAGTCCACATCAGTCCAGGAGCCCGGGTGAATAGTCACCGAGTGGTCGGAAAGGGAAACTATTACTGATGTTTTCTTTTGTGAGATGAAAGTAACAAGGAGGAAGCAGCCATCATAAATTCTTTGTTTCATAGGTGTTTCTCCAGCACGTCAAATCAAGCGATCCTTTTAATCTTGCCTGCAGGAACTTTCATCCCTGTTTGAGACGTATGTTATGGTAGAGACAATCAATAATATCAATAGTAGTGGGGGGAAATAGTCCGAAATAGGGAGTGCCTGATTAAACAAAACCGGAAATAATAACAACGCGAAATAAAAAATAAGCTTGTTTAAAAGCGGCAATGCGGTTTGGAGGGAGCTGGCACCATCAGTGGCATTTTTTTTTCAACTTTCACATCAAGAGCAGGTCGTGGGAAATGAACATGCTAAACAAAAGTGGGTATGCTGCGACTCCCACTCTCTCAACTGTATGCCATTATTACGACAGAAGTGGCAAACTGGCTTGGTTTACCATTAAATGTTTCATTCTCAAGTTCTCCCAAGTTTTTTTTTAAGGAGAAACCAGTGACAGTTTATGCACTTCTTCCTGAGACTGTTAATCATTGCAGTCTAGTAGGTCTACTATCATTTGTATTTAGTATGCAAGAGGCTGGGCAAATTCTGATCTCATATAAATTCTTATAAATGAACCAAACAAAACTGCATGCAATGATCACACTGCATGTACGTGATATGGAAAACAACGTTTCTTGTTTTTGATGCAAAATTTTGGATATCCGCAACCACTTATATGTAAAAATTACCTAAAGATAAACTTAAATGACATATTTTTACTTTCAAATGTCAGAATTCAACAAAAGGTGAAGGCATTAACAATTTTGTTCCTGCATCAATCATCATGAAACCTAATTGTGTGTGTGTGTGTGTGTATAGTAGAATGTAGAATCTCCATTTCAAGGAATGCAACAGGGAATTTCCAAGTAGGCACTTAAATTAGATAATAACCTACTAAAACAAGAAAATAAACAAACATACAAACACCCTGTTGTATACTCAAACATGAACACAAACTGTATAACACAATGAGACCCAGTCAGAACAGAAGTTTTACCAAATCTCAAATCTCCCATGAACCATAAATCACAAACTTATATTCTCAAAGGTCGTAGAATTATCAGTACACCTGTGTATGATATCCGTGATAAAAAATAATAAAATAAATGTAAAGATTTTGACAAAACCGGTACTGTTCCGGGTTGTGTACTGCACTTGAAGGCCGCTGTTTCTCAGGACGGTTTAAAAACGTGTGCAAATCCTTGTTTATACTTCTGCATCTTGTGACTATCGCTCACAAGCTCCAAAGTTAGCAGAACACGAAGCTTCGAATATCAAATGAACAAGGATAAAACCTCAGTAAGTCAGGTGCAATATAATATTAACAGGTCTTCCTGTTTAAAAGTAAGGGCATTATTTTTGACAAATGATGAATATACAATGCCAAGATCAAATGAATAGTTTATCTGGTTTAAATTTTAAATAAAAAAAGAAGACAGAGCGGTTACCAAATGTTTAACTAAATTAACTGCAGCTTAGCGTTTTGATATCTATCTCTAAACGAAACAGGTTTTGTGATGAGAATTCTTAAAAAGTCAGGGTGTTTTGTAGCCTGGGCCCGCCCATACTTCCTTTGACGATACATTCATTTCGCGAGCAAAGCTGCCGTTTTAGAGCATTTCTGTTCCCAAAAAAGTGAGAACCAATGAGAAATGAGCATCCCCCCACACACACACAGTGGTCTGATTGGTTGTAGATTCGTCCAGTTGTATACAGAGGCATCTGATGGACGAAGGTTAAGCCCGCCTCCCAGAAGGCGGGTCGTAAGGTAGCTTGGCCAGACTAAGCTCCTATGAGCTTTAAAGTCGTGGAAGCCAGGCTAGGTTTTCTGAGAAAATTACACTAAAGATGACACTAAAGTTACATTTCTCTGAAATGATTCAAACTAGGAATCAACATCTTTACAGCAAAAGGAAGTTGCTGGAAAATTTCACACAGCACATAAAGCACTTGAATTAATGAAACTTAATTACACATATTTTTGATTAGCTCCACATATATTTAATTATCAATATATAATCTCTATTGATTAATTTAAATCAAAATATTTACTATTTATTTAAAATTCACACATTTAATGTTTATGTGGTCAAAGGGATGTTGCAGCAGTGTTGGCCACAGAGAAGTGACAACATCAGGTTGTTTCCCCAGGTGTGGTTTGCTGAATGAGGAAATACAATGGTTAAATGATTGCACTGAACAGCCAAACAGGACACACCATCTTAAAGGCAATCATTAATTTTGATTTATTTAATTTAACTATATTTTGAATTTTTTTTTTTTATGCATACCCTAGTGAAAAAATAAATATTGAGTTATCTTTCAGTCAATATGTAAATAAATTTGAATTTTTCTTAGTATGAAATTAATGTATTTTAAATATATTACCTTTTTACTAGGGTATGCTGGTCTTTAAATATTTCTTCAGACACAAATAAAACTCCATAATTCCACTGCATCTATTTAAGATTTATTACTTATTTAACTGCATATATATTGTTTATTAATTTAAGACCTAACCAACTTTCTTTGCTTATGTTAATAAATAATAAATTGCCATTTGGTTTGATGCTAACGCAATGACATTGTGACATGTAAGTGTCAAAATACTTTTGTGGACTATACAGTATATATTTTGTTAATATCCTTCTGTTTAATCATCATTATTGGCAACATCATGTAGGCATTTATCCTTTTTCTCTTCCTCAGATTTTTTATAACCTTAATAACAGACCTTACCGTCAGCAGTTCATATTTTAACACTTTCTAACTCCTATACCATATACACAGCCTGCAGTCATTTACCACAGAGTGTCTTCATGAGCAGTGACCTGACAGAAGTGTTAACTACAGCAACTCCTCGCTGTCTCACTAGCCAAGCTACCTTGCCAAGCTCCTCTCATCTAGTTAACTTCAGTGATGTGATTCCAGCTGTCACTCCTATTCTTTACCTCAGTGCTCTCCACTTCACTCACACCTTCCATCACTTCAGTCCTCCGCTCAGGCTATTCAGTCCTCATCTCACTCTTTAGCTACGTGGCCACACAACAGGAGTTAAAACTCATTAAGGGAATTCCCAACGACCTCTCTAATGAGTTATGAAGAGGCTGTATCGGGGTTGATTAGTGAGTTTGCTTTTGATGAGCCGCTTCAACGATTTGAAAAGGTTTGGGGTCATGGCACGGCCTCAATAACCTTTGTGAAGAGGTTAGTGGTCAGAAAGGATATCAGGTGCAAAGATGCCAGTGAGGAACTGGAACAGTCTGTGTGCTACCTGCAATTACTCCATCCTCTAACACAAATTAAAACATGTTACAATGTAATAACGCAAGACTGACACTTTGGTATTGTTGTTTTATTAGACATGCAGGGCATTCAGAATGTATTTAGACCCTCTTCACTTTTTTCCAATTTATACGAAAAAGTGACAACAGAATTTTAGAAATGTCTGTAAATTTATAAAAAAGAAAAAAACTTAAATATCATATTTACATAAATATTCAGCAACAAGACTTGAAATTTAGCTCAGGTGCCTCCCATTTCTCGTGACCTTTGCTGAGATGTTTCTACATCTTGACTGACTTACACCTGTGGTAAATTCACTTTATTAGACATTATTTGGAAAGGCAAACATACAAAGGCCTTACAGCTTATAATGCATATCAGAATGAACTGTCTGCAGAGCTCAGATACAGGACTGTAACACAGATCTGGGGAAGGCTAGAAAACATTACTGCTGCACTGAAGGTTCCTTTTTTTTCTTTAATGGAAGAAGTTTTGCGCTACCAGGACTCCAAGAGTAGATCACCAGCCAAACTGAGCAATGAGGTAGAAGAGTCTAGAATGGTGACCAAGAGGCTGGTGGTCACTCTAGAGAAACCAGCAGAAGGACAAACATCACTGCAACAGTCCTGTCTATCTGTGCTTTATGGCAATGTGGCCAAACTCAATCCTCTCCTCAGTGAAGA